>WNWK01012425.1:0-59724 GCA_009830355.1 Cherax destructor | reverse complement strand
TGATTGTTTCCCCTTGATTGCCCTCTGACGGATTAATATAAGTCAAGGTACCACTGTATATATATATATATATGGGGAAGTGGAGCAGAATTCTTCCTCCGTAAGCCATGCGTGTCATAAGGCGACTAAAATGCCGGCAGCAAGGGGCTAGTAACCCCTTCTCCTGTATATATTACTAAATGTAAAAGGAGAAACTTTCGTTTTTCCTTTTGGGCCACCCCGCTTCGGTGGGAAACGGCCGACGTGTTGAAAGAAAGATATATTTATATAGATATATATTTATATAGATATACAGTGGACCTCGGTTAACGAATACCCCGGAAATCGTGCAATTATGTAAGTATAATTTTGTAAGTTCTTGTGTAAGTGTATTTTTGGGGGTCTGAAATAGACTAACCTACGTGAAATTTTTCCTTAAGGGAGTAAATTCGTTCGGTAATGGCACTTGAGCAGACTTCAGGAGTGAAGTTTTTACGAAACTCGGGGGTCCACTGTATATTTATATAGATATATATTTATATAGATATATATTTATATAGATATATATTTATATAGATATATATTTATATAGATATATATTTATATAGATATATATTTATATAGATAGATACATATAAACAAGGTAAGAAAGCCTAGGAGCAGATGATTTGTCAGTTAAAAACAGAGTAGGGGATTTAGTAGATGGGGAGCTGGAGGTATTGGGTAGATGGCGGGAATATTTTGAGGAACTTTTAAATGTCGATGAAAAAAGGGAGGCGGTAATTTCATGTACTGGCCAGGGAGGTACAACATCGTTTGGAGTGAAGAGCAGGATGTGAGTGTGGGGAAGGTGCGTGAGGCATTACGTAGAATGAAAGGGGTAAAGCAGCTGGAACTGGCGGATCATGACAGAAATGTTAAAAGCAGGGGGATATAGTGCTGGAGTGGTTGGCATTTTGTTTAATAAATGTATGAAAGCGGGAAGGTACCTAGGGATTGGCAGAGAGCATGTATAGTTCCTTTATATAAAGGAAGGGGATAAAAGAGAGTGTAAAAATTATAGGGAATAAGTTTACTGAGTATACCAGGTAAAGTGTATGGCAGGGTTATTATTGAAAGAATTAGAAGGTAAGACAGAGTAGGATTGCAGATGAGCAAGGAGGCTTTAGAGTGGGTAGGGATGTGTAGATCAAGTGTTTACAGTGAAGCATATATGTGAACAGTATTTAGATAAAGGTAGAGAAGTTTTCATTGCATTTATGGATTTAGAATAGGCATATGATAGAGTGGATAGGGGAGCAATGTGGCAAATGTTGCAAGTGTATGGAATAGGTAGTAAGTTACTGAAGGCTGTAAAGAGTTTTTATGAGGATAGTGAGGCTCAGGTTAGGTGTGTGTAGGAGAGAGGAGATTACTTCCCGGTAAAAGTAGGTCTTAGACAGGGATGTGTAATGTCACCATGGTTGTTTAATATATTTATAGATGGGGTTTAAAGAAGTAAATGCTAGGGTATTGGGGAGAGGGGTGGGATTAAATTATGGGAATTAAATGCAAAATGGGAGTTGACACAGTTACTTTTTGCTGATGATACTGTGCTTATGGGAGATTCTAAAGAAAAGTTGCAAGGTTAGTGGACGAGTTTGGGAGAGTGTGTAAAGGTAGAAAGTTAAAAGTGAACATAGATAAGAGTAAGGTGATGAGGGTATCAACGATTTAAATAAAGAAAATTGGATATCACATTGGAGAGAGGGATTATGGAAGAAGTAAATGTTTTCAGATATTTGGGAGTTGATGTGTCAGCGGATGGGTTTATGAAGGATGAGGTTAACCATAGAATTGATGAAGGAAAAAGGTGAGTGGTGCATTGAGGTATCTGTGGAGACAAAAACGTTATCCATGGAGGCAAAGAAGGAATGTACGAAAGTATAGTGGTACCAACACTCTTATATGGTGTGAATTATGGGTTGCAAATGCTGCAGCGAGGAGGAGGCTGGAGGCAGTGGAGATGTCCTGTTTAAGGGCAATGTGTGGTGTAAATATTATGCAGAAAATTCGGAATGTGGAAATTAGGAGAAGGTGTGGAGTTACTAAAAGTATTTGTCAGAGGGCTGAAGAGGGTTGTTGAGGTGGTTTGGTCATTTAGAGAGAATGGATCAAAGTAGAATGACTTGGAGAGCGTATAAATCTGTAGGGAAGGAAGGCGGGGTAGGGGTCGTCCTAGAAAAGGTTGGAGGGAAGGAGTAAAGGAGATTTTGTGGGCGAGGGCTTGGACTTCCAGCAAGCATGTGTGAGCGTGTTAGATAGGAGTGAATGGAGACGAATGGTTTTGGGACATGACGATCTGTTGGAGTGTGAGCAGGGTAACATTGTGTGAAGGGATTCAGGGAAACCAGTTAATTGATTTAGTTGGACTTGAGTCCTGGAAATGGGAAGTACAATGCCTGCACTTTAAAGGGGGTCTGAGATAGTGACAGCTGGGAGGGACTTTTCTCAGCTGTCGTATCTGAGCTCCTCTGCAAAGACAGTGATTATGTATGAGTGTGGTGAAAGTGTTGAATGATGATGAAAGTTTTTCTTTTTGGGGATTTTCTTTCTTTTGGGTCACCCTGCCTCGGTGGAGACGGCCGACTTGTTGAAAAAAAAAAAAAAAAAATAATAATAATAATAATAATAATAATAATAATGAATTTTATGCCATACAAATAATGTAGCTTAAATGAAGTAATACAGTGGTAGGCTCGAAGAAACGCTAATTATGCAATGCAATTTGGGCATTGCATAATTTAGGTCTTGAGTGGATCTTTATTTCCACTCTGGCTGAATGATGCCTCTGTAGTCTTACTCTTAAGTTCCATTCTTGCCCCAGATCTTGGAACTAAGCTTTTCTTTTGGAGACTTGCTGTGTGAGGCCTCATCATTCCTTGAACTACTCATTAATCTTGTCTGTGAGAACCTTTATAGTTTTGATGATATGCTCTCAGGGAAACAACTAGCAGGATCAGTGCACTTTCAATCAAAGCTGCCTTGATCACTGAAATCTTAAGGAAATGGAGTAACTTGCTTATCTTTGTTTTGGTTTTTAATGTGGCCAGCCCCAAGCATAAAACATTAATGTTTTATCCTGGTCTGTTGTGCAGAAGCAATGCTATAAATTAGCATGGTGTGTTTGAAATCGTGTCATTACGATTTTGTGAGTCATACTAACTGGTAGATTGATTTTACATTTCTTGTGAAGACAGTTGAGTACCTACTGAGTCTTTAAGAACCTACTGTTTTACAAAATAAATCAGCACAAATGAGCTTTTGCATTATCATATACGTACTATGTAGGAATAAACAAGTCTTGGAGGAAGGAAGTAATGTGCCTTCACTCTGAAGGAGGGATGGGGTATTTGCAGTTTTAACTATCTTGTCAGTGCCCTCTGACAAGATAGTAATGAAGTGAATGATGGTGAAAGATTTTTCTGTTTTTGGGTCAGCCTACCTCAGTGGTAGATGACTGGATTATTAAAAAGAAAGAGGGGGAGTAGGTGTAGGAAGCCTTATGAGTGCTGTGTTTGAAGGTCAAACTAGTGCTGCCTTAGAGGCAAATCAGTGCTGACTGATGCTCTGAGCCAAAATGGAAGGAAAGTCAATTTACTAGTGAAATATGATACATGTGCATGTGCTAGATTATGATGACATACTTGTGTACATTCCTAGCTTGAGTGGCTTTATGAGTGGAGGAGCATGCCATGGGTAAAACCATCACTCCAACCTTATTAGGTGCTTCTTGAGTGAGTGATTCTAGGCACTAGTTTATAGTTGCTTGGTGATGACCAGGCAAGTGTGCCCTGAGTTTGAATCCCAGCTCCAGTGCAGTTTAATTTTAAGCAAATTGAACTCAGTTATTCGAATCCTTCAACATTTACATAATTATGTATCGTATCTAAGTTTTTTTTATATTAGATGTTTCCTTAGATATAGTTTTATATTTTCATAGCATTATTAACTTTTTGTTTTATTGTATAGATTTATTTTTACATTCAGTGAAATATTATTGGTACAGTTGTTTCTTGATCAGTAATACTGTAATTCATTTTTTTTAACATGGGACTCAAAACTATCATGATAATTTTTTAAGGTTTTGTTTTGTCTGACATGTTTTCCTAATATCTAACTTTTTTTTTAGTTCTAATTTTCTTATCTTTTTAAGAATAATTTTTTATAAATTTGTATATATTTTTGTATGTAAAATTAATTTTCTAGTACTTCGATGACGAGGAGAGTTACCTGTCCAATGATGTGGATCTTTATGTGTACATCTTTAGTGTTGGACTGGAATATTTGGCATCAACGTGGAAAGACCTGGGAAGACCAACAGTATGTTTTAGGATGCGGGCAGACTATCTTGATGGTATGTCACCTCACACAGTTGTCAATAACTGTTGCTGCAGTTGTTGTCCAAAGAGAGAAGGTCAAAATTTAAATGTTTTACATTGTGTGTGTGATTTGCGTGATATAGATTTATATTTCGTTTAATGTGTGTTAATAAAAGTTTGTAGTTCTTGATTACAATGTTTAAAAATCTCAAGCCGGAAGAAATGCATCATGTTCTTAGGGTGCTTAGTTAATTGCTAGGGAATTGTTGTACTTTGTATGTACTCTTAGTTTGGTTCCTAAATTTTTTATACACTACATATATATATATACAGTGATACCTCGAGTTACGATATTTTTTCGTTCAAGAATGCTGTTCAAGTGCCATTACCAAACGAATTTATCCCCATAAGGAATAATGTAAAATAGACTAGTCCTTTTACACCCCCATAAATATACCTACAAAAGCATTTAAAAAAATAAACTTACATAAAAGGGCGATTTTGGGGACCATCGTAACTCGAGGTACCACTGTATTTATTTTTAACACGCTGGCTGTCTTTCGCCGAGGAAGGGTGACCCCCCCACCAAAAAAAAAAAAAAAACTTTGACCGTCATTCACTTGTTACTGTCTTGCCACAGTTGTGCCGATACCACAATTCAGATGCCCCTCCAAACAACAAACAAACAAACAAACAAACAAATTTTATTTCATTGCAGGTTACATGGGTATCGGAAGTTACAATGTAAATTGAGTGCAAGGAGAGCCACTGACATGCCATGGCATTAGGGGCAGCTTATTCTAGTCCTTAAAAACTATGTACTTAATATTAGAGAAATTTATTGAGTTTATTCTAGTTAAAAATTATTTTCAAAATTACAATATGATGAAATTTTACTGTTTAAATTATTATATAATGATATTAGATCTTAGATTGTTACAGGTGTTAAGATTCTTGAATGATAATATGGAATTGAGATTATCTTAAGGAAAATAACATTGAGCATTTTTGACATTAACTTATAATATGAGTAGGGGGTAACATAATAGTAACATATTATTAAAAATTGAGATTATCGTATAGGAAAGTAACAATGAGCATTTTCAAAGTAGTTTATAGCATGATCATTTAGGTTTGGGTGAGTAGGTGGTTTTGAGTTGAGTCTTAAATTGATTTTCAGACAAGATTATCTTAATATTTACTGGTAATGAATTCCAGATTCTGGGGCCCTTTATGTGCATAGAATTTTTACATAGGTTGATATGAACACGGGGTATATCAAAAGTGATCTGTGTCGTGTGTTGTGGTCATGGGTCCTATTAAAGTTGGTGAGGAGAGTTTTGAGCAGAGGGTTTATATTAGAGTGTAAAGTTTTATATATGTAGTAGGCACAAGAGTAAGTATGAATGTTCTTTACGGTGAGTAGTTTGAGACTTTTGAATATTGGTGGAGTATGCTGTCTAGAGTGGGAATTTGTTATAATTCTGACTGCGGCCTTTTGTTGTGTTATGAGTGGTCTAAGGTGATTTAACGTTGTTGATCCCCATGCACAGATTCCATAGGTGAGATACGGGTAGATAAGTGAATGATATAGTGCAAGGAGAGCTGATTGAGGTACATAATAGCGTATCTTTGATAATATGCCTACTGTCTTCGAGATTTTCTTGGAAATTTGTTGTATATGTGTTTGGAATTTAAGGCTACTGTCAAGGTGGATTCCTAGGAATTTTCCCTCTGTGAGTCTTGTGATGGGTGTACCATTAAGTGTTATGTTAAGTGGAACATTTGTGACTTTGCTTCCAAACTGTATGTAGTAGGTCTTGTCAGTATTGAGAGTAAGCTTGTTAGTCGTCATCCATGTTGATATTTTCTGTAATTCGGCATTAACAGTGTTGGCCAGTATAACTGGATTTGGGTGAGAGAAGACATATGTTGTGTCATCTGCAAATAAAATGGGTTTGAGTAGTTGTGATGCATTCGGTAGGTCATTTATGTAAATGAGGAATAGGAGTGGCCCCAGGACACTTCCTTGAGGACTCCGACTGTAATTGGTTGTGTGGAAGAGTTCGCTCCATTTGTGTACACGTATTGGCTTCTGTTGGTGAGGTATGATTTTAGGTAGTTGAGTGGGTGCCCCCTTATACCATAGTGTGCTAATTTTGTGAGCAGTAAATCATGGTCGACTGTATCAAAAGCTTTCTGGAGATCAATGAAGATTCCCAGTGGGACTTCTTTTTTCTCAAGTGCTGTATATATTAACTCCAACATGTGCGTAATAGCATCGTTTGTGCTCTTGTTTGTCCTGAATCCAAATTGACAGGGGTTGAGTACATTGTGTGAGACGAGGTAGGAATAGATTTGTCTATGAATTAATTTTTCGAAGATTTTAGAAAGCAATGGTAAATTAGAAATTGGTCTATAATTATTCAGGTCTGTTTGATCACCTCCTTTGTGGATCGGGGTGACCCTAGCTATTTTGAGAATTGATGGAAAGGTAGAGGCTTCAATGGATTTATTGAATAGTGTTGCTATGATTGGTGACAGTACCTGTGAAGCTTTTTGTACATAAAAGTTGGTAGGCTGTTTATGTCTCCTGCCTTGTTTTTAAGGGTGTTGATTATGAGCGAGACTTCAATTGGGTTGGTAGGAGCTAGGAATAGCGTATTAGGGTAGGTGTTTGTGAGGTAGTCTGTTGGACGGGTGTTTGAGCTTGGGATTTTACTCGCTAGATTCTTTCCTATGGTGGAGAAGAAAACATTAAGTCTGTTTGCTGTCTCAGTAGGTGAGAGTAGGGGTTCATCTGCTCTTGATAATTTGATGGTGTTGTTTTTCGCTATCTTATTATTTCCTAGAATTGCAGATAGGGTCTTCCAGGTCTTTTTCATATCACCTTTTATGTTCTGGAGTCTGTTCTCATAATACAATTTTTTTGATCTCCTTATCAGGCTGGTAAGGGTTGATGAGTAGCGTTTGGATTGTTCTCTGGTTATTAGACCCCTTCTGTATTGTTTTTACTGCAAAATATCCTCACCCCTTTTTCAGAGAAGGCACTGTACTTCCCACCTCCAGGATTAAAATGGCTATCTGGTTGTGCTGAATCCCTTCACAAAATGTTACCTTGCTCACACTCCAACAGTTTGTCAAGTTCCAAAAACCATTTGCCTTCACTGCTATCTAACCTGCTCTCACATGCCTTGGGATGCCCAAGCCCCTCACATACAAAAACCTCCTATACCCCACCCCTCTAACTTTTCCTAAGATAACCCCTACCCCACCTTCTCTCCACTATAAATTTCTACACCCTCCAAGTCATCCTGTTTTTCTCTACCTTCTGTAAATGTCCAAACCAGCTCAGTAACCCTTCTTCAGCCTTGTGGATAATACTTTTTAGTATCTCTGCACTTCCTTCTAATCTCCAAGCAACAGATTCTCTGCATAATATTCACACTACACATTGCCCTCAGACACGACATCTCCACTGCCTCCAGCCTCCTTTCTGCAACATTCACAACATATGCTTCACATCCATATAAGAGTGTTGGTACCACTAATCACTCATGCATTCTTCTTTTTTGCCTCCATGGATAATGTTCTTTGTCTCCATAGATGCCTCAGTGCACCATCCACCCACCTTTTTTCCCACCTCCAGGACTTCAATCATGGCAGTAGGAAGTACAGTGCCTGCTCTGTGAAGGAGAGGTGGGGATATTTGCTGTTTGGAGGGGCATCTGAACTGTAGTATCTGCATGCCTCGGGCAAGAGTGATAAAGTGAATGATTGTGAAAATGTTTCTTTTTTGGGTCACGCTTCCTTGGTGGGAGATGGGCAGTGTGGCAAAAAAAAAAAAAATACACTTTTATTTTTATTCCCTGCCTCAGTGGAAAATGGCCGATATGTTGAAAAAAAATTATACATAATTATTTTTAACATGCATGCCAAGCTAGGGTAGGGTGACCCCCAAAAATGAAACTCATTCAGTAACTCTCATTCAATAATTCATTCAATAAGAAGTCTGCAGACAAAACAGTTTAAATGACTCTCCACACTGCAACATCCCCAACTCTCCTTCAGAGTGCAGGCAGGCTTACAGGAGTGTGTTAGAAGTGAATGTAGACTAAGTGGTTTTTAGTGGATGTGCTGTTGGAGTGTTAGCAAGGGATTCAGGAAAAGTGGTTAGCTGGACTTAGAGTTCTGGAGATGGGAAGGGCAGTGCCTGTACTCTGAGGTAGGGATGGGGATGTTTATACCAGTAGGTAAACTGAGTGTAATGTTAGCACACTTCTGGCAAAATAGTGATTATGAATGTGTTTTCTTTTATAGTCAGCATGCCTTGGTGGAAGAAAGCCATTGAGGTTAAGAAAAATATGTATAATTCTTATCCATTTTGTGAAGGGATTCAGGGAAACCAGTTAACCGGACTTTGAGTCCTGGAGGTGGGAAGTACAATGTCTGCACTTTAAAGGAGGGGTTTGGGATATTGGCTGTTTGGAGTGACATTTAAACTGTCATATCTGGGCACCTCTGCTAAAACAGTGATTATGTGTGAATGATGATGAAAGTGTTTCTTTCTTTTTTGGGTCACCCTTCCTCGGTGGGAGACGGTCGACGTGTTGAAAAAAAAATTCTTATCCAAGATGTTTTACAAACGTTTGATCTCATGGCAAGTCAAATGACAGTCCAGTGCTCTACCAACCATTCCATCCCACCTTAACATATTTTATGAACCCTCTACATGCCATTTGCTTTGGAAAGTTGCAGAGACCACTGCTGCAATCCAATTTCTTTATTTCACAGCCAGCATCTGACAGTAATACAACACTTGGCAAAGTCTAGCTTTTGTTCTCTTTATCATCAACGAGCTGTGAAAATACAATTAACATTCAGATGGTTAAAGTATCGTATAGACACCGATGACTTGTGACATGGAATGAACAGGATAAATAAAGTGCATGCCATTCCATGGTGAACTTTGTGCTGTGCATATTTTTAGTATACAGTTGTACCTCGGTTTACGATGGTCCCCAAAATCGCCCTTTTATGTAAGTTTATTTTTTTAAATGCTTTTGTAAGTGTATTTTTGGGGGTCTAAAAGGACTAGTCTATTTTACATTATTCCTTATGGGGATAAATTCGTTTGGTAATGGCACATGAACAGCATTCTGGAACGAAAAAATATCGTAAACTGAGGTACCACTGTATTTTTAACAAGATACAGTTTATATATTAAAATCTCACAATTGTGTTACATGGCAATTTCTAGAAAATATTTGGTTGAGTCACAATGTAATTTTGCTCCCCCCTGTACATCCAGTCACCTTCAGGGAGAATACATCCTGCTACTATACTTGAGCTGTACTAGCCATCACTTATCCTTAAAAGTAATATTGCTCTCAGTGTCTGCCTTTTAAAAAAAAAAAATCTTCTGAAATGGTAGAGAATCTTTTTCTTTAAGTAATGACACCAAAAGGATGAAATTTGATGGAAAACTTATGGAATTACACAGGTGCAAAGTTTAATGATCTTGGCGCCATTTATGCATCCACAGTTTTGTTCACTTTAAGTCCTATTTTAAGCCAATTCCATTGTTCCAATTGACCAAATTCTTAGCTGCTTTGCTAGTATGCCTTTCGTTGTATCGGCTGAGCACAAGAAACTGTACATTAAATTATTTCAATTATATAATGTGCACAGAAGTTGGTAATTTGGTCAGTTTTACATAAAATTATAAAAATACCAATTTAATATTACACTTGCCTTCCATTTTGAATCCTTAATCACACAAAAATAGATTTACTTTTTCTCGGATAATATAATCCATAACCAAGAATAATTGGCCATGGTTTATGGTGTCCCAATAATTGAATCAGACCTATTAAAACCCATAAAATAGACGGGGGAGGGGGGTTGTAGGGAAGGCCTTACCAGACTGAGAGTCAAATACCTAAATGAATTTTTATGAGAGTGCCACAGAATTTGGTAGATGCAAATCTATTTAACATTATCCTGACGCCAAATGACTTCGAAAAGGCGATAAATGACATGCCCATGCACTCCGCCCCAGGCCCAGACTCATGGAACTCCGTGTTCATCAAGAACTGCAAGAAGCCCCTATCACATGCTTTTAACATCCTATGGAGAGGGAGCATGGACACTGGGGTCGTCCCTCAGTTACTAAAAACAACAGACATAGCCCCACTCCACAAAGGGGGCAGTAAAGCAATAGCAAAGAACTACAGACCAATAGCGCTAACGTCCCATATCATAAAAATCTTTGAAAGGGTTCTAAGAAGCAAGATCGCCACTCATCTAGATACCCATCAATTACACAACCCAGGGCAGCATGGGTTTAGAGCAGGTCGCTCCTGTCTGTCCCAACTACTGGACCACTACGACAAGGTCCTGGATGTTCTAGAAGACAAACAGAATGCAGATGTTATATACAGTACACAGACTTTGCAAAAGCCTTTGACAAGTGTGACCATGGTGTAATAGAACACAAAATGCATGATAAAGGAATAACAGGAAAAGTTGGTAGATGGATCTATAATTTCCTAACAAATAGAACACAAAGAGTAGTAGTCAACAGAGTAAAGTCTGAGGTGGCTACGGTGAAAAGCTCTGTTCCACAAGGCACAGTACTCGCTCCCATCTTGTTCCTCATCCTCATATCGGATATAGACAGGGATATAAGCCACAGTGCCGTATCTTCCTTTGCAGATGACACCTGAATCTGCATGAGTGTCCAATATTGAAGACACTGCAAGACTCCAAGCAGACATCAACCAAATCTTTAAATGGGCTGCAGAAAACAATATGAAGTTCAGTGATGAGAAATTTCAATTAACTCCGATATGGAAAAAGTGAGGAAATTTAAATTTCATTGGAGTATAAAACAAATTCCAACCACACAATAGAGCGAAAAACTAATGTCAAAGACCTGGGAGTGATCATGTCAGAGGATCTCACCTTCAAGACCATAACACTGTATCAGTCGCATCTGCTAGAAAAATGACAGGATAGATAATGAGAACCTTCAAAACCAGGGATGCCAATCCCATGATGACACTCTTCAGGTCGCTTGTTCTATCTAGGCTGGAATATTGCTGCACACTAACTGCACCTTTCAAGGCAGGTGAAATTGCTGACCTAGAAAATGTGCAGAGTACCTTCACGGCACACATAACTGCGATAAACCACCTCAATTACTGGGAACGCTTGAAGTTCCTAAACCTGTACTCCCTAGAACGCAGGCGGGAGAGATACATTATTATATACACTTTAAAAATCCTAGAGGGATTAGTACCAAACTTGCACACGAAAATCACTCCCTTTGAAAGCAAAAGACTCGGCAGACGATGCAACATCCCCTCAATGAAAAGCAGGGGTGCCACTAGCACGTTAAGAGACAACACAATAAGTGTCAGGGACCCAAGACTGTTCAACTGCCTTCCAGCATACATAAGAGGGATTACCAATAGACCCCTGGCTGTCTTCAAGCAGGCACTGGACAGGCACCTAAAGTTGGTACCTGACCTGCCAGGCTGTGGTTCGTACGTTGGACTGTGTGCGGCCAGCAGTAACAGCCTGGTTGATCAGGCCCTGATCCACCATGAGGCCTGGTCACAGACCGGGCCATGGGGTAAACCCGTCCTCAGGAATATGGGCAAAAATCAAATGTTTCAGGCATTTCGAGCTCAATTTCAGTATACTACTTCTGTCCTGAAACCAATGAAAATCATCTCTATTTCAGTAGTGTGTCTTCCATTCTATCAAATGATACAAAGAAACATCCAATAAAAACCATAAAACCATCCAAGAAAAGACCTCAAAGCCTATTCTAAACCATACACAGTCAGTTTTGTTTTTTCTGTCGTGCACCTTGTTAGGCAGGATTTTCTTTATACTGTGTACACTTGTCGTGCAGACCCATTCTCTCATATCTAGGCCAAAATATAATATACTGCTCACAGCTTATCTGAATGAGCTGAGCTTATGACATAGAACTACATGAGGGGACCCTGGCCTCAATAATGTAGTTCTACGTGACAGCCACTCAAAAGGTTAAGTTATAGAGATAATTTTAATGTAAAAATAAAAACTATATTTGCAAATACAGCCTCTCCTCACTTAACAACGTACTCCTTTATCATCGCCTTGGACTTACGAAGGGCTCCCTGACCAGTATGCATACCTAAATAATGTGTATTAGAGCTGATTTCCTTTATTCTGTTTATTACAATACACAGTACACTACTGTACTATAAACATTTAAAAATATTCCAGAAATGTTATAAATGGTGCAATGGTGACATTAAAACAATATCAAAGATGGTTGACACAAACCCACTACCATTATAGTATGCTCTTCACTTAGTGACAAAATTGTTTACCGATGTGGTCTTAGGAACAGAACTCTGTCGTTAAGTCAGGAGAGGCTGTACAACAATGGGGATATGTTAGCTGGGTAAAGGTCTGTGATGTTTGTTCTGTGTCCATAACATAGCTTACCTGGTAAATATGGAAAAAATATTGGTAGGTTAGATAAGTGTGTAATTTGTTTTAGTCATGTTCAGAATGTAGCTAAAATGTTGAGAGGGTGAGTGCGAAGTTGATTGTATACATATTTAAAGTGTAGCTCCATCCCTTCCTCCAGTGTTACACATTCCTGTTCTGTGTCTAACAGTACTATACTTAACATAAGAACTTTAATAATTCACATGCTTGAATCAGTTTACTATTGTGGGTTGAGGTTGCTGTGTGATGTTTTGATAAGGTTGTTTACACCAGATGCAGTACACAGTTAAGCAATTTGAAATTCCTCTTGAAGGTAAAAGCATATTCTCTCGAAGGCTATTTAGCAGATGTCTTCTTCACTAATTTTGTATTGATACTGCTTTACTGATTACAGTTTTTAGATTTTTCAGTAATCAGCAATTCAGTTTGTTATACAGCCTCTCCTCACCTAATGACGGACTTGCGTTCCTAAGACCACGTCTACACATCCCCTACTCTTCCTGAAACCTACTTGTTCATCTGAGGTCCTATTCTCTGTCTTACCCTTTCTAAGTGTAACTGTTTCCTACATTATCCTTAGCATATCTAAGCAAAATAATATGCAAACTGTTGCTAATTGAAGGGTTACTATTCTGAAGACATGCAGTGATGTTCAAGTAGCAGAGTTCTGGCTTCTCCCCTAACAACAGTTTACACCTCTTCTCTGTCTAAAGATTAAGCATTATTGTCTTTACTCAAATGTTTGTGCAAGTATTCTGACAGCTTTGCTGCTTTCAGCTAAACTAATATTAGAAACTTAGTGGCAAATGTTTCAAGCACTGGGGCTTTATTTGCTGCTTCTAGGGATGCAAAGTGTTTGTTATCTGAGTGTTTAAAGATTAATGTGTATATGGTACCCTGCTATCTTATATTAACTGCATTTTATAGTTGCTGTTTATATATGAGCTTACAGTACTAATTACAAGTATATACAGTGGACCCCCGAGTTTCGTAAAAACTTCACTCCTGAAGTCTGCTCAAGTGCCATTACCGAACGAATTTACTCCCTTAAGGAAAAATTTCACGTAGGTTAGTCTATTTCAGACCCCCAAAAATACACTTCCACAAGAACTTACAAAATTATACTTACATAATTGCACGATTTCCGGGGTATTCGTTAACCGAGGGTCCACTGTAGTTAGCTTTCCTTAATATGGAAAATATCCTTCATACCAAATATCTAGATTTTTTTTCACAAAAGTATGCAGCCTGTATTTTAAAAAAAAAAAAAAAAAAACGCTTGTAGGGGAAGAGTAAAACATTATTATAACCACTGTGTCAGTTGTTGCTGAACAAAACTTGGTTGATGATCTGGTTGTAGAAGTGCAGTGCTGGCAGGTATGGGATGCATATAAAGACAGTGTGTAGAACAAGCTTTTATTGGGATTGCTTCTCTTAACCTTGGGTGAAATTTCATCTTAACAGTTTATTCTGCATAGTGTCTCTTCGTGTCCATAGTTAATGATAATGTGGTTTGGAGGGTCATTTGAATTGTGACATTCCTTTACTGCTGGAAAGACAGCTAGAGCATGAATTATGGTAAATGTATTTGGCTCATTCTGCCTTTGTTGGAAACTGACAGTATTAAAAAAAAAAATGGTAACTGTTGGGAATGGAGTGAGAATGAATGGAAAAGATTCAGCAATGTAGTGGAGATCCTGAGCTGTGAAATTTGATTGCAATGATTGTAGAAATTTGGAAGAAAAGCAGGCAAGAAGCTCATAACATCAATGATCATCTTATTCTTGTTGGACAATAGTGGTTTAAAAATCTTTGCAGTACAGATTTGTTCTCAACTTGAGTTTGCATTACTCGTGGATGGCACACACCCTCCTATCTCCTACTACTGGACTAAGAGGAGAACTAAGCAAGGAAGATTGATGTCATGCCTTAACTTGTCCTGGATGGTCCTGTAGGGCCATCAGTGCCTTACTCTTGTGTAAGGCTATTATCACACAGGAAGCCTTGAGTGCTGTGTACAAGTTTAACATCATCCAACAGGAATTTCCGCTGGTGATATCTTGAGGATCATTCAGTCCCCACTGGACTTGGGTGTGGAACAATTAACCCTTGATATAACGGACCTCTGTATAACAGATTTTAGAAATATGGGGCAATGTCCACTGGGTCAATTGATTAGGAAACTATGGACAAAGTCTATTGGTTACCGAATTGTTTGTTATTGTTACTATCACATCAAAACATCCTTTTTTCAGTCCACCACAATTTCCATTATTGGCTACTTCCCCATTTTGTTATATTGAGGGGTTATCATATTCTCACAAGAAATAAAGTTCAAGATATCAGGTCTACTGACCAAATGGAAACTGACCCATATCTGGTTCCAATTTCACCCTTTAACCAATATGAATGTTACAACCAGAATGGTATGTAAATAACGACGAGGTGGAGTAAATGTCTCCTAGAATCAGTAAATACCTTAACGATAACATTTTGGCCACACAGTGGGTTTTATTAAGTCAGTAGAGAATGAGAAAGAGGAGGATATGTTGAGGTACAGGTGAAGGAAGTTGAGGTGCTTGAGAGTATCTCGGTGTGAGTGGTGTATACTGCTGGGCATATACATACTATACTGCAGGATGTATACTGTGTATATGACATGGTATATACTCTATACTGCAGGGTGTTTACTGCAAGTTATATACTGTATATACTGCAGGGTGTACACTGGTCTATTACATTAGCTCCAGGGTGGCCGTATATCTTGCAAGTATGAGGCAAGCTAAAGTTTAGTTAACATGAAGCTACCCTGGTTCTGTGTAATACTCTTAAAAGTCCACCTTTGTCCTGTTTTTGGTAACTAGTTTATCATCTGTCCATTTCATGAGGCGACTATTGATTTCTTGATGTACAGGAGGGCCCCACTCATACAGCAGGTTAGGTGCCAAGCTACTGCTGTAAAGCAAAAATCACTGTAAAGTGAAACATAGTCTTTTTTTTTCACTTTCAAATGCATATAAAAGCCTGATAACATATTTACACTATTATATATTTAGTGAGCAATGGAACTAGGCCTAAAAAATGCATATATGTACAGTGCACACATTACTTAAAATATTATCATCCTTAGCTTATGGTGAGTGGTGAATATATTAATTGTAGGAAGACAATAAATGAAGAATGGGTATAATTGAAAACCGCTGCATTAGCGAAATGCTATAAAGCGGGGCACTCCTGTATAGTCATGTCTCGATTAGTGCGAATAAAGAATCCTGTGAGGTGGTCTCATTAATTGAATTTGCACTATTTGAATTATGTGTAATTTTTGTTCACGATTTGAAGAGTTTGGTTTTAAAAAAGCTAGCACTAATTAATTTTGCACTAAATCAAAATTCACACTAATCAAGACTTAGCTGTATAATGTATGCATTGTTTATATTATGGCTTCTTAGGTTAGGTTAGGTAACATTTCTCAAGAAACAGGACAGTTGTTTCTTGATGCAGGTCCTAGTCATATGATGACCTACAGCTGGAGCTTTTGGTTATCTGACCAAGGCCTTCCACTGGCTTACTGCTCCACCCCTTTAAAAAATTAATATTTGTTTATGCCTTCTGTGTGTTTGAATTTGCACTGGAGATGTTCTGTTTACAGTACAGTTGAGCCCTAAATTCACAGTCTTCCAAATTCAGGTACTTCATTTATCCAATAATTTTACTGCCAAAGCATCCCATGAATTGTTTCAGTTACCAGTTTTTGCAGTTTTATGGAAGTGCCCATTGTGTTCTGGTTTGGTGTCCCCATCCCTAAATTGTGGGGTTTAATACATGACTCCTCAATTGTGAGGGTTGGAGCATGATCTTTAAATTGTGGGTTTGGTGCACATCTCCTAAATTGTGGGGTCTGGTGCATGGCCCTTAAATTATTGGTTCTGATGCATGGCCCCTAAATTATGGGGATTGGAGCTCACAACCCCAAACTTGTGGGGTTTGGAGCACACAACCTCTAAATTGTGGGGTCTGTTGTATGACCTCCCTTTATTGTGGGATTTGGAACATTTGACCCCTAAATTGTGTTTGGAGCACACAAACCCAAAATTGTGGGAGTTTAGAGTGTTCAACCTCTAAATTGTGGGGTTTGGCAACCCCCCTGAATTGTGGTATTGGGCAACCCCCCCCTGAATTGTGATATTGGGCAACCTCCCCTGAATTGTGATATTGGACACACCCCTAAATTGTGGTGCTTGGTAAACCCCTGAATTGTGGGGTTGGGGATACATTAGAATTGTAGGATTGGGCACACCCCTAAATTGTGGATTAGATCCATAACTCCTAAATTGTGAGGGTGGGCACATGACCCCTAAATTGTGTTCTGTTTGGAGCACAACCTCCATAGTGTAGGGTTTGGTCCATGACCCCTAAATTGTGGGGTTGGGCAAACACCTTTAAATTGGGGTTTGAGGAATGTCTCCTAATTGTTTGGGGTTATCACACAACCCCAAAATGGAAAGCAACTTGGAATTTTTTTGAAAAATTGTATTACTTTATTTCCCATACCTAAATTTCTGGATTTTTTTTTTTTTTTATGCATGTCAGTGTGCAAGCAATATTCAATGTGACACGGCCTTTGAAACACTAAATAAGCCTAAAATTTAAGCAAAATTGATTATGGAGACAAAATTTAGTTGAATGGAACTTATGGATTCTTGACCTGTACACAAGTGTCTTTTTAAACAGTTCTTCAGTATCACCTTACTATTTTCATCCAATAACTAGCATTTAATTGTGCTATCATTTGTTTTATAATAATTCTAGTTTGTATTATGGACTTAGTTTTGAGTTAGTCAACACTTCTAAGGTCTAGTAATTACCATAGACTTGTATGCAATATTTGCAATACAGTGGTACCTCGAGTTACAAGCTTAATTCGTTCCAGACGGCTATTCAAGTGCCGATACCGAAGGAATTTTTTCCCATAAGAAATAATGAAAATTAGATTAATCCATTTCAGACCCCCAAAAATACACTTACAAAAGCAACTACAAAAATACACTTATATAATTGTTCGAGTTGGGAGCTGCTCGTAAGTAGAGGCACCACTGTATTTCATTTGTGTGGACAAGTTGTTTCACAACAAGCAAGTGGGAATGCAGCTCTGAGCTGCTCCGAAAATTAATCAAAATCTTCCAGTACCTTTCTCACAAGTATACATTTTGTCTATGTATGTCTTCCCAGTTTTTGCTGAGTTGGAGGGGAGGAAAGTGCTTTGATGCTAATGAAGGTTTTTTTCATCCATGGAATTAGACCTACTCTTTGGTTCCTTTGGTTAAAGCTGATTTCCTTTCATTCCCCCAGTCACTGTATAACCCCTTAAAGTTTAGGGATTCTTTATGGTTATAGTAATAATGTATAATTCATTACAAATGAGATTATGGATTCTCTCCAAATATTTTGATGTACAAGCTGGAGTGCTGTATAATTATCTAGAAAATTTAGGATCATAATTATCACATTTCACAGTAGACGTTCTATTTTTAAAGTGCTAATTTATTGTTTGTAAGCCTATTTGATTTGCAAATGTTTTTGTCCTCTGTGTTTCAGTAAGTGATTTCAGTGTTTACTCAATTGTGATGTTAGAAAAAATGTTCAGTAGATATGTTGAAGGGCTTCAAAATATATGTTGTAGGGGAGAAATGTGGTTAAATGTACATATATTGCTGTGATGGCTAATAATGTTGCTTCTGCGCATCAGACAAATGGTCTCATGTTCTTGTACACAATATATTTTTAATCACAGCCATTTTCCTATTGTGAAAACGTATGAGTGGGATATTGTGGTTCAGAGGTTCATTGGAACTGTAATGTCCATGCAGTTTTGGAAAGAGAGCTTGGGAATGAGTAATGGTGAATGTCATTGATTCTTTCCATGAACCTCCCGTTGTGGGAAATGGCTGATGTGTTAAAAATAAATACAGTGGACACCCGGAGTTTGTACTGCTCCAAACTCGAACAATTATGTAAGTGTATTTTTGTAAGTGTTTTTGTAAGTGTATTTTTGGGGGTCTAAAAGGACTAATCTAATTTACATTATTCCTTATGGGAACAAATTCGTTTGGTAACGGCACTTGAGAAGCATTCTGGAACGAATAATGACGAACTCCGGGGGTCCACTGTAGGTCCTATTTTTTCCCCATAGTTTTTATGGATTACAGTACCCAATTTTGATAATTTAGAAACTATTCCATTATATAATATCACTTAATTCTTCTCAGTTTTTCATTAACAGGTTAACTCTTTTCCATGTGTTTTTTTTATCATCACTTGGATACAGTTATAGAATTTAACAAACACCAAAGTTTCTACAAATATTGGAGTGGGAATGTTTGGGTGATAGCTGGATCTGCCTAATATTGCTAATATTGACCCAGTAGGCCTATTATAGTATTTTTTATTAGTGTTTTATGCTGTTACACTGTACAGGTTTGGCAGTACAGTAGATGTAGACGAGTGGTGTTGGTAGTAGGTGTACTACAGTGCTACACTCTTATTGTTTTCTTCACTATAGTTATTACTCTATAGATTTCAATCCATCATAGAAATATTTTCAGCGGATAAGTTGAATCCCTTACATATTTGCCCCCCCAAAAATTAAATGATTTTTTTTATATAATGAATGATATGAAGAATTTTCAGTAACTATACATTTCAATTCATTGTAATTTTGACTTTGGGCTTATAATACAGATATAATTTGATACAACTGAAGGCTCAGAAGAAAGCCACTGATCCTCAACTTAATAATTGAGTGTATACAATAATGAAATTTAATATTACGTATTTTGTGAGGTACATATCCATTCTTATTCTGCATTTTATATTTATATTTTATACATTTACCTCATGTTAGGTTATTTCATCGTACTACATAAAATGGTTTTGTGTCAAGAAAGTGCCTGAAAACACATCCCCTGTAGCTTATCTGTAGCCCTTTGGTTTACTTGTTGCTGTCTTACATGTGTAAAAGTGAGACCATTTGTTATTGTAGAGCGTGGACACAGAGCAGTGGTACGGCATGCATGATTCAAACCTGCTATGCTATTATCTGAAGTCACAAATGGCCTTCCTGAAGGAGACGTGGTTAATGCTTGGCAGACCCACCTGTACTTACATTTTCTATTCATTTATGTTAGGTAAGCTGAGAAGTTTATAAGGTAAACGCCATTCTACTGGAATAGTTGAAAGCTGAGCGTTTTAATTGTTTTTTGATACTCCATTGCTTGTTAATATTTATTGAGGACAGCAATGCTCAATAGGACAGCCTTGGCAGCATTTCTGATATTATTTGCACAAGAAAAGAACAGGCAGGAAATAGGAATGTCAGAATATCATTAAAGTAACAAATGGTGTAGGAACTGCTGGGGACTTGTCATGCAACCTCACACAGGTAAGGTCATCACAGTATCAATGGTATACACACTATAAACAAGTACATTGAGGTTAATATAAGAGTTCCTAGTGGTTATTCCTCAAACATTTGGCATGGAAGGAAATTTTTTTCAAATTAGATAAAACAATTAGCATATCAGAAAATTTTTAAATTTTGCTATGCATCATCCCTTGTAGATCTGAGATTCACCCCTTCCCAAGAATAGTAGGTAGATAAATTTATGCAAATTCATAGAGAAATTTAGTTAATTATGACATTTTATATTACAAATTATAACACAGTTATGTTGCTAAGTTAATTTTGGTACAAGATAATGAATTAATATATGAACACATGCATAAATTTAGTTAACCGTTTTCTCTGGGGAAGAGGCAAGAAACTTAGCTCATATCCTTTGCTTTTCTTTTCTGTACAAGCTGTAAAGACTAATGCTGTTATGACTAGTGCTGTAATTCCTAGTGTTGTAATGAGCTCTTTTATTGTTTCACCCAGGATATCAGAGTACACATGCTTTTGTTAGACATCAGCCACTTTGCATATTTAATACAGTTGCAATTCATCCATGCTCTTAAGCTTTTGCTTTAAAATTCCTTTTTGTTTTGTGTATTCCTAGATTTATTTAACCTCTTGTAGCCCAGAAATTTTGCTGCTTATTGTGTTCTTCTGAATTACTAAATTACTAATGCTGTTTAATATTTTTTATTACAATGAAGATTACACAGGATTAATGTTGTATGGTTTAACACTTTAAATAACAGTATGTATTAAAGAATTGTATCCCTATTTAAAACTAAGCATGCTTGTCATAGATGACTGCAAGATTAAATAACTTGAGAGAGAAGCACTGAAGTATTTTAAAGTACGTACTGATAAATTTTGTAGTACTGAATGAAAAATTGCCCTCTGTGAAAGGTGTGATGAACCATGTAGGAATAGCTAAGTTGTCACCTCTTTTTCACTGGTATTTGGACTTTCTTACTGCTTTTAGTTTGGCCTTCTTATGCCTTCTGTTTTCTCTAGTTAGCATATGCATTTTCTTTTGTGCTTCTTGAGTAACTGATGGTGATTCATATACCAGCACAACCAACTACTTCATCCACCAGCAGAAAATTCCTGATCATGGCATGCATATCTAACTCGTACTAAACTCCAAATGCAACATCTCAAGCATCCTTGTACTGTAATCCAACACACAGACCTGGAACCTGAGTAGTGCCTTAGTACCTGGTGCTGTATTCTTGTGTTGTCTACTAATGTTAGAACCTACAGATCCACTTGCCTAGTCTCGTGTGACTCCCTTCATATTTATACTGGTTTGGAACACATCTTTTAATGTTATGTCCAAGATACGTTGAGTCAGACTCTCCGAGGAGAAGTTCAAATCTTTCTGCACTTTGGTAGTTGGCTGCTCAGTGAAGAGCAGGAACCATTATTTCCAAGTACAGTAGGGCCCCACTTATACGGCAGGTTAGGTTCCAGGCTACTGCCGGAAAGCAGAATGCCATTTTTCCACTTATAAATGCGTACAAATACCAGATAACAAGTTTACACTAACATATATTAAGCTAATAGTAGAACTAGGCATTAAAAAAACAATAAAAATTTAAATACATACACAGTACATTCATTACTTACCTTAAAATATTTGTACTCTTAATGTAGGGTGAGAAGTGTATTTATTTGTAGGAAGTCAGGTGTAGGTAGCCAGGAAGCCCACTGGCTCCCATTCTCGAACGTAATATACGATATTTAAACAGGCCCAGAGCGATAAAATGCATATACAGTACACTCATTGCTTGTCTTAAAATATGTGTAGTCTTAATGTAGAGTGAGAGGTAAGTAGTATTTATTTGTAGGAAGTCAGGTATAGGTATTCGGTAGGTGTAGGTAGCTGGTAGGTGTAGGTAGCCAAAAAGCCTGCTGGCTCCCATTCCTAATGTAATGTATGATATTTAAAGCGGCTCAGAGCGATATTATTACCATCGACATACCTTGTTCACTGATGCCATCATAAATGAAGGGAGAAGTGATGAGAAGAAGTCATGCTGAGAATTGTGAATAAAGCCAAGTGTGTTAAGGGGAGTGATTGGATCGAAGGTGGATTGATGCACATTTTCTCTGGTGCTGGACCAGAGAAAATATAATTTTTTCCCTCCTGCCTACCACACCTCATATTTATATGAAATTTGTTGTACTGTGGGTGTATGTATCATGTTTATGTGTTGTGTAACGTGTTTCTTATATAATTTTGAAGAAAATTATATAAGATTAATGAAAATGTCTATATTGAAAAATTGGATATCACATTGGAGAGAGGGATTATGGAAGAAGTAAATGTTTTCAGATATTTGGGAGTTGACTTGTCAGCGGATGGGTTTATGAAGGATGAGGTTAACCATAGAATTGATGAAGGAAAAAAGGTGAGTGGTGCATTGAGGTATCTGTGGAGACAAAAAAACGTTATCCATGGAGGCAAAGAAGGGAATGTACGAAAGTATAGTGGTACCAACACTCTTATATGGGTGTGAAGCATGGGTTGCAAATGATGCAGCGAGGAGGAGGCTGGAGGCAGTGGAGATGTCCTGTCTAAGGGCAATGTGTGTGTAAATATTGCAGAAAATTGAATTGGAATGAGAAGGTGGAGTTACTAAGTACAGTGGTACTGATTCGATGGTCCCAAAATCGCCCTTATGTAAGTTTATTTTAAATGCTTTGTAAGTATATTTGGGTGTAAAGGACTAGTCTATTTTACATTATTCTTATAGGATAAATTTGTTTGGTAATGGCATTGAACAGCATTCTCGAACGAAAATATCGTCTGGGTACCACTGATTTGTCAGAGGCTGTAGAGGGGTTGTTGAGGTGGTTTGGTCATTTAGAGAGAATGGATCAAAGTAGAATGACTTGGAGAGCATATAAATCTGTAGGGAAGGAAGGGCGGGGTAGGGTCGTCCTAGAAAAGGTTGGAGGGAAGGGTAAAGGAGGTTTTATGGGCGAGGGGCTTGGACTTCCAGCAAGCATGTGTGAGCGTGTTAGATAGGAGTGAATGGAGACGAATGGTTTTGGGACATGACGATCTGTTGGAGTGTGAGCAGGGTAACATTTTGTGAAGGATTCAGGAAACCAGTTATTGATTTAGTTGGACTTGAGTCCTGGAAATGGGAAGTACAATGCCTGCACTTTAAAGGAGGTCTGAGATAGTAACAGCTGGGAGGGACTATTCTCAGCTGTCAGTATCTGAGCTCCTCTGCAAAGACAGTGATTATGTGTGAGTGTGGTGAAAGTGTTGAATGATGATGAAAGTATTTTCTTTTGGGGATTTTCTTTCTTTGGTCACCCTGCCTCGGTGAGACGGCCGACTTGTTTGAAAAAAAAAAAAAAAGTATATATTAATGTAAAATAAGACATTTAACGTGCCCAAGAGTGATTATTATTATTACGTATTAGTATTATTATTGTTATTACTATGGCTTTAAGCCTAGTGAGAGAGTCAGTGATTTTAATATGTACCTGCATGCCAGTACAGTGTGTAAGTTTACTTAGGCACAGGTACACCTAAGTACGTATAATTATCAGAGTACATATAAAATACGCAATAACTTTAAAACACTTGAAATTTTGGGAGGTTTCCAGACATAATGGAGAGATGTGCTAACGTAGAATGTAAGCAAACTGGGTGGCGCTCAGTGACCATATTAGAAAGTCAGGTGGGGGAGCCATTGTGCGAGTTTTGGTCATAATTTGAAATGTCCATATTAGCAAAACGCGCGATGTGAAATGCCGTAAAGTGGAACCCTACTGTACTGGTTTGTCATAATCTATCTAGGGGCAAACAAACCCAGAAATTTGAGGTGTTTCACCTGAGGAAATAAACCCAGAAATTTGAAGTATTTTTCCTAAGTAAATGAAGTCTTTGAACATTTGCTAGGAAACATGGAAGCGATTACACTACTGTACTTGGTAAATGATATCTTATGGTGTGCTGTTGGTCGAATCTTTTGGATCACACCTCTGTTATGTACTCAGGGTAATGACCTTTGTTATGTACTCAAGTACATATAAAATACGCAATAACTTTAAAGCACTTGAAATTTTGAGAGGTTTCCAGACATAATGGAGAGATGTGCTAACGTAGAATGTAAGCAAACTGGGTGGCGCTCAGTGACCATATTAGAAAGTCAGGTGGGGGGGAGCCATATTGCGAGTTTTGGTCATAATTTGAAATGTCCATATTAGCAAAACGCCGCGATGTGAAATGCCGTAAAGTGGAACCCTACTGTACTGGTTTGTCATAATCTATCTAGGGGCAAACAAACCCAGAAATTTGAGGTGTTTCACCTGAGGAAATAAACCCAGAAATTTGAAGTATTTTTCCTAAGTAAATGAAGTCTTTGAACATTTGCTAGGAAACATGGAAGCGATTACACTACTGTACTTGGTAAATGATATCTTATGGTGTGCTGTTGGTCGAATCTTTTGATCACACCTCTGTTATGTACTCAGGGTAATGACCTCTGTTATGTACTCAAGGTAAGGACCTCTTGTTATGTACTCAGGGTAATGACTTCTGTTATGTACTCATGGTAACAACCTCTGTTATGTACTCAGGGTAACTTGTTCCACTGTTGGAAAACTTGTTTGTTATTCAGTAACATTGTACAGCCTCTCCTCACTTAGCGACGTACTTGTTTACCAACGACTTGGACCTAAAACAGGCTCTTTGACCAGTATGCATTCCTAAAATAATGTATATTAGAGCTGATTTCCTCTATTCTGTTTATAAACAAACAAAACAAACAAACAAACAAATTTTATTTCATTGCAGATTACATGGGTATCGGTAGTTACAATGTAAATTGAGTGCAAGGAGAGCCACTGACATGCCATGGCATTAGGGGCAGCTTATTCTAGTCCTTTAAAAACTATGTACTTAATATTACAATATACAGTACACTACTGTATAAACATTTAAAATATACCATAAATGATTTAAATTGTGAAAAGGTGACATTAAAACAATATCATAGATGGTTGACACAAACTCACTACTATTATAGTATGCTCCTCACTTATCGACGAATTCGTTTACTGATGTGTTCTTAGGAATGGAACTCCGTCATTAAGTGAGGAGAGGCTGTATTTACCTCCCTTTAGTCTGGCTGAGCACCTAGGTCTACCCTGGCTAAGCATCTAGGTCTACCTGGTTGAGCACCTAGGTCTACCCTGGCTGAGCACCTAGGTCTACCCTGGCTGAGCACCTAGGTCTACACTGGCTGAGGACCTAGGTCTACCCTGGCTGAGCACCTAGGTCTACCCTGGCTGAGCACCTAGGTCTACCCTGGCTGAGCACCTAGGTCTACCCTGGCTGAGCACCTAGGTCTACCCTGGCTGAGCACCTAGGACTACCCTGGCTGAGCACCTAGGTCTACCTGGCTGAGCACCTAGGTCTACCCTGGCTGAGCACCTAGGTCTACCCTGGCTGAGCACCTAGGTCTACCCTGACGGAGCACCTAGGTCTACTCTGGCTGAGCACCTAGGTCTACCCTGGCTGAGCACCTAGGTCTACTCTGGCTGAGCACCTAGGTCTACCCTTGCTGAACATCTAGGTCTACCCTGGCTGAGCACCTAGGTCTACTCTGGCTGAGCACCTAGGTCTACTCTGGCTGAGCACCTAGGTCTGCTCTGGCTGAGCACCTAGGTCTACCCTGGATGAGCACCTAGATCTACCCTAGAATGGTACCATAGAATGACAAAAAATGGGTATACAATGAGAACATAAAAAGTGGAATGGGTCAGTTGAGCTAAAAGTAATGGTAGGAGAGTCATCATACTGGTGAATTAGCTAAACTTAAGCTATTATTCTTACATGGTTTCTTGAACCTACTGATAAACACAAAGATAGAGGAGCTGCAGGTAATATAAATTAACCAAAAAAACGTAATTACAGTAATAAGTTTATTTCAGCTTGATACAATGTACAAAGGAGAATGATATTTGGGTGTACATGTCGAAAGCCCGTATATGTGCAAAGCATTTTGGGCAAACTTAAGATTAATAAGGCAATAACAGTAAAGTGTAAATTTAGGAGTTTACAATGAAAACAAAAAAATTGATTATTCTATTAGTTCATACTATATGGCTTTAGCAGGTTTAATTAAGAGGAATTACAGGTTTGATTATTTGATTATTAAATTTTAGCGTACAGTATATACTTTTACGCTGCATATAAAAAAGATTTTAAATAAAAATTTGATTATAAAAGTATAGAAAATGTGGAATTTAGGGGTTTAATCTGCATAAATTATGCTATATATTTAATGTATCATTAATATTGCTATAGTAGTTTAAAGTTGTAATTTTTCACATAGATTACAAATAGGTAAGAGTACAGTAAACAATATTATATCTGGACACTGTGAGATTTAATTAAAAAAATGCATATACTACTTGGAAAATATTCCATTTTTGTGATGGACAGAATGAAATACATAAGATTTTTCATTGTTATATTAGAAGCGTGTATATATATGTGCAGGCAAATCATTCTTTAAGAACATAATAATAAACAGCATTCGGTAAAATGTTAAATCTCTTGAACCTGTGGTGACAGCCAACTGGCCTGAGGTGGATGACTGTGGTGGAGGTGTAGATGCTAGCGGAGAGTCGTCAGTAGCAGGTGTTGTCATGGAGTGCCACAGTATTCTCTTGTAATTGGATACATTCTGGGAAAAAGTCTTGGTACATTATATTTTCTCTTTTACAGTAGTGTACATCTGAATTGTAGGATGGATTTGATAATTAATGCCTGTAAATATGGACTGAACATGATTCAGTAAAGTGGACAAACCACAAGGAACTTGACAGTATTTTAAATACGTAGTTTAATTTTTTATTTTTTTTGATAGTCATTTTCAGATTAATGTACAGTGGACCCCCGGTGTTTGTCCTGCTCAAAACACGCCCTTTTATGTAAGTTTATTTTTTTAAATGCTTCTATAAGTGTAGTTTTGGGGGTCTAAAAGGACTAGTCTACTTTACGTTATTTCTTAAGGGAATAAATTTGGTTGGTAATGGCACTTGAACAGCATTCTGTTACGAAAACTGGACGAACACCGGGGGTCCACTGTATTTAGTTTTTGTACATGACTCCTTTGATGCGCTGTAGTATGCTTATGTTTTAAATAAAGAAAAATGGCTTTCTTCTGTATGTAACTAGGATTAATTTTCTATATTTTTGTTCATTTTTCAGCTGTATGACCCTTGTGGTTTAGCGCTTCTTTTGATTATAATAATAATGTTCATTTTTCATCAATACATTGAGTGTTTGTGTATGATACTTTAATGCATATGTAGTGGGTTCATTTTTTTATTTTGTAAGATTTGATCAAGAAATATAAATATTTTGTTTGGCTGGAAAGATTTTCATATAGGAAGTTTCTGATTGTTAGACTGACAGATATAATATTGTTTACTGTACCTTACCTTCAGTATCCAACAGCTTTATACCCAGTTACTCTTATCAGCTAAGCATGTGTTTGACCTCGTGATTTTCTTAAGTATTTCGTCAATTGAAATAATTTGATCTGTGTCTGCTAGTGATAGATACTCTTGCTTCATACATTGTACATGTATATATAATTTATTTTAAACATAAATTGCTTTGCTTTTTTTCATTAATCATATATTACTGTTATAATTTTATTTCTTTCATTTCTTTCAACCACTTTTGGCTAAAGAGTAGCGTTGTTATACCTGTCTGTTAAGTACATGTATATATGTTTGTATATGAATGTGTGTTTGTGTGTGCATTTTTTTTTTTTTCAATTTCTGAGTTTGTGGGGAAGAGGGTGAGTTATAGCTGTAGATACCACCTTTTAACTTTTGACTGATTGATGTGAAATAGTTGTCTCATGTCTATCTCTGAAACCTTGTATTGAATCTGCTTCTACTGTGCCTCTGTTTGCTTCATTCCACTTCTGTACCACTTATAGGCAAGACAGGCGAGTACAAACAGGAAGTGCGTCTGTCTCGCTCTCAGGGTCCAAGGCCATTTTTGGAAGGGGTGCGCCAGTGTCCAAGAATTAAAAAAAAAAAAAAAAATTCTTATGAAATGGTAGATAATCTTTTTCTGAAGGTAATAAAACAAAAAGTATGAAATTTGATTGAAAATTGACGAAATTATGCTCGCGAATTTTGATGTGTCAGTGATATTTACGCATTGGCGATTTTGCCAACTTTGACTCCCATTTTAGGCCAATTACATTATTCCAGTCGACCAAATTCTTAGCTATTTCACTAGTATTACTTCTATTCTATTGATTGAGCACAAGAATCGCCCAGTCAACTGTTTCAACTCCAAAATAAAGTGATTGGAAATTGGTAATTTAGCCAATTTAACTTAAAGTTCAAAATATTCTAATTTCAAAATAGATTACAGAATAAACAATGCAGGCATTCCTGGCACTAAACTAACATTTTCTCTGTTCATTAATTACGTTTTCAGTCTTTACAAATGAATTCCATTTTGATTTTTTATTCACATAATGAATTTTTATTCAAACCAAAAAATGGAAGATTTACTGTTATGCAATATTATAATAATTGTACAAACAATATCACCACATTTGTGAACGTATATTAGACCCACCAGCTGGCGCGTATTAGACGTGTGAGGTCATTTGTTTACTCTTGAACATCGGCAAAAATTTAACATTTCCGCTACTTTGAGCTCAGTTTCAAGCCATTTCCAGTACTAAAACCAATCAAAATCATCTCTATATCTGTAATATATCTTCCATTCTATCAAATGAGACCAAGAAATCGCAAATATAACTATAAAACATATATGAAAAAACACTGCAAAGTCGCTGTTTTAATCGAAAATTACGGTTTCAGTTTTTTTTCTCTCATTATGCACTGTGTGCTGCAGGATTTGTTTTATGTGGTGCACACTTACCACATAGATGTATTCTCTCATATCTAGGCCCAAATTTACCGCTCGAAGCTTATCTGAGTGAGCTGAGCTCATGACGTAGAACTACGGTTTGGACCCAGAACTCAAAGCCGTAGAACTGCGGCACGAACCCTGAAAGGGTTAACATGAATTAAATACATAAGAAATTTACTACTTTATACACTGAATGAATACAGTGGTACCTCGAGTTAGGAGCTTAATTCGTTTCAGAAGGCTGTTTGAGTGCCGATACCAAACGAATTTGTTCCCATAAGGAATAATGTAAATTAGATTCATCTGTTTCAGACCCCCAAAATTACACTCACAAAAGCACTTACAGAAATACACTTACATAATTAAGTTGGGAGCTGCTCGTAAGTCGAGGTACCACTGTATTTCATAATATCCCTTTGACTCGCCTGATTGTGTAATGTTAAACCATGTCTCCCATGTTCTTCTTACAGTATTGGTAAAGAACTTATGCTTGTTTATTCTGTCTATCTCAGAGCATTTTGTATGCTGTGATTGTATTCCCTTTTATTCTTTGTTGTGGTGGCAGAAGACCTAGTTCTCACATTCATTCTTTATAGGTTGTTCCCTCACCCCAGGTTTCAATCTGGTTGCACTCCACTAGACTTGATACCTTTATTTTGTGTTTTACTAGGTGGTAGTTCCATACAGGTGCCGCATACTCGAGAATAAGTTGCACGTATGAAGTAAAGTGAGTCTTGAATAAGTTTTTGTCAAGGCTCCTGAATATGACTAATATTGCAAGCTTTGTTTGTGCTGCTGATTTTATATTTATTTATGCTTTGGGAAACAGGTTTATGCCAGTGATTTTTCCAAGGTCTTTAGTTTCATAACCTTCTGTGAGCATATTTTTCCTTTATTCCCAGATGGTTCTCAGGTTTTGCCCTCCTTTCCTCCTCCTATCCTGTTTGGCTTGTATTCTCCTCGTAATTTTAAAACATCTACAAAAGCAAGGTTGTGTATTAGTTTATTCTTGTTGTTGAGTCATTAATGTACACTAGGAATAGAGTGGGCCCAACACTGATCCAATACAGTGAACCCTCGCTATTCGAACACTCCAAAACTCACCCTTTTATGTAAGTTTATTATTGTAAGTGCTTTTATAAGTGTATTTTGGGGTCTGAAATGGACTAATCTAATTTACATCATTCCTTATGGGAATAAATTCGTTTGGTAACAGCACTTGAACAGCATTCTGGAATGAGGGTGAGTTTTGGAGTGTTCGAAAAGCGAGGGTCTACTGTAAGTATATTTTTCTTTTCTGATATTTCATCCCTTATAAATTTATTTTCTGTTAAACTAATCTGTTAATTATGCTGATAACCTTCCTGTTACTGTGACACCTTTTTCATTTTAAGGTCTTTCCTACTGGCACCATATCAAAGACTTTTGTGCAGTGTCAAAAAATACAGTTTGCCCATCTCTCTCCCTTATGTGTGCATGTATATGGATGCTGGGAGTCATGGGTGGGTTAGGGTCATAAGTATTGGTAGGGGTTGTTGTGGATGGGGATGGAAGCAGACCTATGGTGTGTGTGTGTGTATGGATGCTGGGAGTCATGGGTGGATGGGGTCATAAGTATTGGTAGGGGTTGCATGTTTTATCCAGACTTTGTTAACACAGTTGGTGTTAACATTTTGGATGGGTCAGTTATTTAAATTTTGTTTAGCATCGTCATTACCAAAAAATGATGTGTATGTGTATTTTGTTGGGTCAGAGTATTTAAAGTCATCACTTAAGAAGCTTCAGATCAGAGTGGCTGAAGTAGCAGTAATTTTTTTTCCCAGTTTCTTCTATGTACTGTATCTTAATACAGTATTAATCTTAAACCAAAGTAATGAACACAGTAGAGTACTATTCTAGGAAGGTGCTTTGATGCTGGCAGAAGGATCTTGATTCAGGGGATGGCAGCTGCTGCTGCTCTCCTTCCTCACATCAAACCTGATTACCATCTATTCCCCAGAAACTATATGACCCTTGTGGGTTTAGTGCTGCTTCATAAATAAATACAGTGGTACCTCGACTTACGATATTTTTTCATTCCAGAATGCTGTTCAAGTGCCATTACCAAACGAATTTATCTCCTTAAGAAATGTTGTAAAATAGACTAGTCCTTTTAGACCCCCAAAATTACACTTACAAAAGCATTTAAAAAAATAAACTTACATAAAAGGGTGAGTTTGGGGACCATCGTAAGTCGAGGTACCACTGTAATCCTAAAATGTTAAACCTCATGAATATTTCACTCCTGTATATAATAAAAAAATAAAATGGAGTAAAATATTTTAAATTCAAGATTAGATTTAAAAGAAAAGTAAATGGGCTGTTGTGCATATTATAAATAATAACGTAAAAAGGGTTTCTTATGGTTTTGAAATTTTCTTCCAAATTAAATTTTCTTGAAAGTGTTGAAAGGATTGAATATAGGTAGTGTTAGAACCTGTAATTATCATAATGTTGATCTCTGTAGCTATACATATATATATTTGTTAGATCTATACTATTTACAGTAAATTAAATGTTGCATGTGCATTCAAACCAGTAAGATAATGTTCTGATATATTTGGATTAAGGTAAGTTTTCCTTAAATTCTTTTTATAGTTTTTTTACTATATCTTTTTGCTGCATGACTATGATTACTGCAGATTTATGTAGTAATTTATAGGTAGTATGTTAAGCAATTTATTGACATGCTGAAATTATTTTCATTTTGTCATTTTATGTATGTACAGTGGTACCCCGGTTTTCATCAATAATTCGTTCCAGAATGCTGTTCGAGTGCTGTTACCAAACGAATTTGTTCCCATAAGGATAAATGTAAATTAGATTAGTCCGTTTCAGACCCCCAAAAATACACTTACAAAAGCACTTACAAAAATACACTTACATAATTGTTCGAGTTGGGAGCTGTACGAAATCCGGGGTACCACTGTACTTAGCTAATATTATTCAGCTAATTGTATTTCTGGGGAAGAAGCTCTATCTCCCAGGTCTTCTTGACCGTTTATTGAAGAGTATGATGGCTTCCCAAACACTGGGTCTTGTCATAATTGACACAGTAGAAGCATACTAATATGTCTCAAAAATAGACTGCAAACTCAGATAGGTATAATTAAATTGGCAATTACTTGAACTTCTTCTCATCTAGTGACTTTCAATCCTTTTCTACTTTCACTAAAAAAAATCTTTTATCTGGCATGTTAGAGAATTCATTTCCACGTATTGTCTTGGTGCTACTACAGTCATCCCTCGGTTTTCGTGTTTAATCTGTTCCTGAGGGATGCACTAAAACTGAAACACACAAAAACTGAAACCATTTTCCCCATAAGAAATAATGGAAATTCAATTAATCCGTTCCAGAAACCCAGAAGTTTGGGAAAAAAAAAATTGGGGGGCCTTAAAGATAGATTTACATGCACAAATGAATAAAATGAATGTGGCACTTACCTTTATTGAAGACGGATGTTGCTGGATGGAAGAGAGGGAGGGAGGGGTGAGGGAAGAGACCCTATTTTTTGGAAGGGGAATCCCCTTCCATAAGGAATTTAGGTACCAAGATCTTATCCGGGGTCACTTCCCTACATGCCTTCTACACTCCCTCCCTGTCTGCTACACTCCCTCCCTGTCTGCTACACTCCCTCCCTGTCTGCTACACTCCCTCCCTGTCTGCTACACTCCCTGCCTGCTACACTCCCTCCCTGCCTGCTACACTCCCTGCATTCATGCTACACTCCCTGCATTCATGCTACACTCCCTGCATTCATGCTACACTCCCTGCATTCATGCTACACTCCCTGCATACAGGCTACACTCCCTGCATACATGCTACACTCCCTGCATACATGCTACACTCCCTGCATACATGCTACACTCCTGCATACCTCCCATGCTACACTCCCTGCATACATGCTACACTCCCTGCATACATGCTACACTCCCTGCATACATGCTACACTCCCTGCATACATGCTACACTCCCTGCATACATGCTACACTCCCTGCATACATGCTACACTCCCTGCATACATGCTACATGCTCCCCTGCATACATGCTACACTCCCTGCATACATGCTACACTCCCTGCATCACCTGCTACACTCCTGCATCACCTGCACTCCTGCATACATGCTACACTCTCCTGCATTCATGCTACACTCCCTGCATACATGCTCACTCCCTGCATACCTGCTACACTCCCTGCATACCTGCTACACTCCCTGCATACTGCTACACTCCCTGCATACCTGCTACACTCCCTGCATACCTGCTACACTCCCTGCATACTGCTACACTCCTGCATACTGCTCACTCCTGCATACCTGCTACACTCCCTGCATACCTGCACCCTGCATACCTGCTCACTCCCTGCATACCTGCACCTCCCGCATACTGCTACACTCCCGCATCTGCTACACTCTCACTGCACACCCCGGCTACCTCTGCTTGCTTGCTACACTCTTAAACTCCATCATGTTTCTCACTTTCTTTACCAAAGGACTGGCACTAGGAGCTTTCTTTGGGCAAATGGTAGATTATTTAGTAGTCACACACAATAATCAAGGCCCAAAAACAATGAATTGTTAATAAATGTTTTGTATAAACTCCTGGGGTGATGTTCACTCAAGCATAAACAATGCTAGACTGCGTGACAATGTGCGTGGGAGGTGCGTGGGTGGTGGCCTACGGCCTTTGTATGTGCGCGGCACTGGTGGACAGGTTCCGGACCGAGCACGAAAACGGAGGGAATCACACGAAAACAGAGGTCAATTTGCCACGAAAAAACTGCACAAAAACTGAAACACACGAAAACAGAGATACACGAAAACGGAGGGATGACTGTACTTTCGATCAGTGCTGTCATCCAGTTTGTTGATTCCTGGAGTATTTGGTATTTTGTGAGTGCTGTATAACCCCACAGGCTTCATTTTGAGCAAGGGGCTGGTAACTCCTCCTGTATAAATTACTAAATGTAAAAAGAAAAACTGTTTTTTCTTTTTGGGTCACACTGCCTTGGTGGGAGACGGCCAGTGCGTTAAAAAAATTGTGATAATGTAGTTCATTCTTTTGTCCTCTCCTAGCCTCTTGATATGATGAGAGTGCTCTCTGCCCCAGGCCCAAGCTCATGAAACTTATAATAAAATAATTGCAAAATCTCATTATCATGCCTTAAATATTCTTTGGAAAATGTCTAGACTCAAGTGTCATCCCACACAATCTAAAAACCACTGATACAGCATAGCTCGGTTGACAAAGATGGCAGTAAAAGAATTGCAAATAAAGTCATAAAACAATAGTACTGACCTCTCACATTATCAAAATCTTTTAAAAGGGCACTGAGAATTAAAGGATATTGATCCAAGGAAATTGAGCTATTCTCTCTTTCGGATTAGACATGACCTTACTTCCAGGTACTGCATGACCTTTATAGATTCAGTGTTTCATAGTGAATGTAATATTACAAGAAAGTCAACTTTGATCTCCTTTTATAGTATTGGAGTGAAATATTAAAGTATTAAAATAAATGGATCACAATAGATAAGTTTCAGTGAAGCATAAGTATTTATTTTTACTGCCTTTTTTTGTCATTTTGAAATGCTCTTCGTTTTATAAACTAGCATTCTTGACAAAACGACAGCATATTCGCAGAGATGGGGCTTATAATCAGTACTGATGACAGATGAGGTGGAGCAGTGGTAGGCAGAGTTACCAATATAGAAGACCACTAGTGGAAGTAGGTTGTGTCTACAGGTTAGACCTATAAGACACGCCTACTTTCACCGTTGTCTAAAAGTCTCCGCTGGACTCACCTTAAGACCACTACTCCACCTCATCTGTCATCAGTATATAAGCCCAGAGACATTCTTGTGTGTTTATCACCTTAATTTTATGTTAGCTAGAATAATTTTAGTTTTTAGTGCCTTAGGGCACCAATTCTTACTGTCATTATATTGCCTTTTTTTCTCTTACCTCATTTTTTCATATGCCTCACTTTTCAAGGCACCTTGATGCAGTCAGGTGCTCTTGATCCAAAGAATTTGAAATACTACTTTTCCTTTTCTTGTGTCGAATCTGATTGCCTCTCATTCCCCAAGGTGATGTATGACCCCTGTGGGCTTATCACTCTCCCCTCATGAAATAAAAGGTATCATGTCACCATACTACTATTACTTTGAAAATGCTCATTGTTATTTTATACGATGAATCTTTCACATTTTATAAATATGTTAACCTTCAGCTAATAAGCTCTTTTTAGGACTTAATATCGATTAAATATAAATTATTGGCCCTGCTGTATGTCTTTCATAACCACTACAAATCATATCTTAAACCCTTTTGTTGTATTTTTTAAATCATAAGAATCTTAAAAAAATACATGTTAGCATTAAATGTCAGTGATTAGTATAACTTTTATTCATAATCACTGTGATGATATTTTCATTAATAATTTTGATTATTTCCTTGCCTCCTGATAACATGGCAGAAGATGGAAAAATTCCTCCTGCTATGATATCCACACTGAAGAAACTCAAGAGTGGCTACATTAATGGTACACGGTAAGACTATTTGTAGTTTTTCCTTTTACAAGCTTGTCTGTTTCTCCACCAAGAAAAACAATATTTGTGAATTACAGTGGTACCTCGGTTTACGATGGTCCCCAAACTCGCCCTTTTATGTAAGTTTATTTTTTTAAATGCTTTTGTAAGTGTATTTTTGGGGGTCTAAAAGGACTAGTCTATTTTACATTATTCCTTATGGGGATAAATTCGTTTGGTAATGGCACTTGAACAGCATTCTGGAACGAAAAAATATCGTTAACCAAGGTACCACTGTATTATTATTATTATTTTTAACTGGCTGTCTCCCTCCGAGGTAAGGTGACCTGAAAGAGAAACATTTTCGTCATCATTAACACTTTTCATTGTCTTACCAGAGGTTCACAGATATGATTGTTCATATGTCCTTCCAAACAGCAAATATCTCTACCCCTCTCCTTTAGAGTGCAAGCACTGATCTTTCCACCTCCAGGACTCAAGTTCAACTAACTGGTTTTTCTGAATCCCTTCACAAAATGTTACATTACTCATGCTTCAACAGCTCGTCAGGTACCAAAAATCATTTGTCTTCACTCGCTCCTGTCTAACATACTCACACATGCCTGCTGTATGTTCAAGCCCCTTGTGCACAAAACCTCCTTTACCCCCTCCCTCCAACCTTTCCTAGGACAACCTCTACCCCACCTTCCCTTCACTACAGATTTGTACAGTGGACCCCCGGAAATCGGACATAATTCGTTCCAGAATGCTGTTCTAGTGCCATTACCAAACGAATTTGTTCCCATAAGGACAAATGTAAATTAGATTAGTCCGTTTCAGACCCCCAAAAAATACACTTACAAAAGCACTTACAAAAATACACTTACATAATTGTTCGTGTTGGGAGCAGTACGATTTCCGGGGGTCCACTGTACACCCTTCAGTTCTTTCTATTTTGCTCTATCCTCTCTAAATGAACAAACTACCTGAACAACCCCTCCTCAGTCCTGTAGATAACACTTTTAGTAACTCCACACCTCCTCCTAATCTCCAAACTACGAATTCTCTGCATATTTATACCACACATTGCCCTCAGAGAAGTCATTCCCACTGCCTCCAACCTCATCCTCACTTCAACATTCACAACCCATGCCTCGCACCCATATTATTATTATAAGGGGTTGCTATATAACTATTATTTCATTTACTTAGAAGTTTATTATTCCTTACAGGGTGTCACTGGGTAAATGCAGGAGTTCCTGAACACATCGTGTATTACCAGCCTTAACTTCCTCAATGACACTGAGGGTGGATTTCCTGACAGTGAGTAGCACAGAACTTTGTAATGGACACCAACAAATGGTTTAAAACACCTGTTAGCAAATGCTAGGACATATTTATTAGAAAACGTTTCAGTTCAGGGACCTTGGTCAAGGTGCCTGGAGTGGAGCATTCTCTGATATGTCGTAGTGTTTGCTCACAAGTATGTTTTCAGACAGTGAGTAGCAAGTTTTTATGTAATCGTGTTTGTGTTTGGGGTCTAGCCAATTGACAGTGTCTACGAATCTGCTTGCTCTCTGTACAAGTATTAGTAAGATTGAAGATGTTTACTTCCCATCCCCAGGCACATTTCGATCCATACGAATTTAGCATTTACCCATGAGTGTAAGAATATTAATTGTTACCTCCCATTCCTGAGGTGTTCTATGACCTCTGGGGGTTAATGCTTCTCTATACAGTAGTCCCCCTGTATCCACAGGAGATATGTTCCAAGACCTACAGTGGATACCCAAAACCGCGGATAGTGGCGAACCCTACATATAAGTCGTTTTTCATTTATATACCTATGATAAAGTTTAATTGAAAAATACACACAAGTGGAGAATTATCACTTTTTCACTAATGGGAAGCACTTCATGGCTTCTCTTAGGCTTTAAAGAACTGCCATCATCACCACTTTTGTGCTTTGTGATCATTATTAAGCAAAATTTAGGCTTACTTTTGGGCCATGGAAACCGAATCTGCGGATATGGTGGTTCTACTGTACATGTAATAATAATAATTTAAATAAAAGTAAAAAAAGGCCAGTGTTATTGGTACCTTTTCATTTCAGAGAGTAAATAAATTAAGGTGAAACTTACCTTACTTTTCTTTACCATTATAATTTCATTTAATGGTTAATTATGACCTAGGAATTTAAAAGTTATCCCCCCTGAAATTAATAAAAGTAATAAAAACATTCATCTGTGTAGGGGGTTCGGTTCCAGGACTTGCACAACACTTGACATTATGTTCATCAGTTAGACCTTGTAGATCAAAGCCTTTTGTAAATCTAACAACTTTTGTCTTTTCTTTTGAGTTCATGATTTGTTCACAACTTGAAGCTTATTGTTGTCTGTGTAATCAGAAGCCAGTAAACCGAATAGGATCAAATATTGCACAATGCTTTGAAGCTTTCATATAATTTCTAGGTGTGGATTGAATTAAGACTATTAAAAGCAGTTTGAGATAATGTTTTTCAAAGTTTAAAGCACTCAGCAAATGCATAGATGTTGTGTTTTTTGTGAATTCCTGCAAAAAATTTACCTCTCATATCTTTAAAAGACACTGAATAATGTCCCATTAGTTGTTTTGAATGTGTAGTAGTTATGCCAGTCACACAATGATTTTATTCCCAACTCATTTTGCCTTTGATTTTAACACCAGTAGGAGGATGCCCCTTTTATGGATAATGAATTACCCATACCTCGTTTGTCCTCCGGCAATATACACCGTAAAACCACAATTTAACGGAGTCTCTTGTATACATAATGCAGTACACCATGTACAATTTATATGTATATTTTTAATGCACCAACTGTCTCCCACTGAGGTAGGGTGATCCAAAAAAATTAAATGCATTCACCATCTCTCATTCATTAACTGTCCTGGGAGAATTTGCACACATCAAAATTCAAATGACCCTCTGAACTGCAACATCTCATCCCCTCCTTCAGAGTGCAGGCACTGTACTTCCCACCTCCAGAACTGCAACGTCCCAACCCCTCCTTCAGAGTGCAGGCACTGTACTTCCCACCTCCAGAACTGCAACATCCCAACCCCTCCTTCAGAGTGCAGGCACTGTACTCCCCACCTCCAGATACAGTACTGTAATAAATACGTAGTGAAAATAAAGCAGTTAAAAGTATGTACAGCAAAATATAGTAAATCCTGAATTTAACAGACTTATAGGAAGGAGTGGGTGATTGGTGATTGTGGTGGATGCAGATAAGATTGTTTTGTATAATTGTAACAGTTTTTAAATCAACAGTCGGTACTTTTTTTTTTTATCAAAAATCAGTTTGCTTAATGGATTTTGTCCATTAGTTATAGAACTTGTTTAATTGAGGTTTTACTGTTTAGCCAAAAAGGTTAAGTGTTAAATAAGAGAAATGTGAAGTATGAACACAATGATTCACAACTATCCCACAATTCATAGAGGAAACTTTGAACAACTTTTCAGTCCATTATAGATCTGTAGCAAGTAGTGATTTGGCACTTGATTTAAAGCCTTTGCTTATTTATTAAGTGAGTGGTGTACATTATGTATTATTACTTATGGAATGCAGTACAATTCATCATTCATATCTTTGCTTTCTATGAATTTTGTATATATGAATTTTCTTAACTGATGCCTATCTTGCAGGCCTCAAAGCAGAAGTAAAGGATTATCTAGAGAAACAAATGAGGGGGTCACTGTCCTGGAGAAGAGCTGACCTTGTGCGTATGTCAAACAGGTAAGTCATTGTTGTTATTGTTATTAGATGAAGTCTTGCTCAGGCAACTTTTTTGTAGAGGTGACAACAATTTTAAAGTGTAGATAGTACTTTTGTAGTGGTGATAGTACTTTACTTAGTGGAAAAGACCTTATATAGTGAAGAATTTAGGTTTTGAGTGTGTAAATAATTTGTTTACTGATTAGATAAGACTTACTGAATTGAAATTAGGTAAGCTTGCACATGCTAATGTATGTACTGTATTTTCCGGCATATGAGTCGCTCTTTTTTTTTTTCTCCACAAAAAAATCTTGGAAAATCAGCCTGCACCTTATATGCTCAAGGTCAGGGTCAAGGGTAGGCTTTGGGTTAGGCTTTAGCAGTTGTTTACTAACGTTACGTTACAACTTCTTGGAAGCATTTTTTTATGTTTTATATGCTCATGCGCCTTACATGTTGGAAAATACAGTGTGTGTGGGTGGGGGTGTACCCACATGTACGTGCACTCACCCATATGTACTCACTTATACGTGGTTGCAGGGATCAAGTCACAGCTCTTGGCTCTGCCTTTTCGCTGTTTGGGTGGGCGTGGATGTGGGTTGCAAAGTAGAGATGTTTTCTTAGAGAAAAGACATTACTGTATCAGTATACTTTTCCAATTACCACCTAATTTTTACAGTAGCATCCCTCATATGCCAGCAATGAATGTATGAAGAATGAACAGCATTGCACAATACATACTTAGGGAAAAATAAAGAAAGCACTCTACCCATTGGAATTTTATTAATAGGTCAACTTCAGGCAAAATAATGTGGTGTGCCAATTACATGGATGGCAGAATTATAACTAACAGAGCCAGTAGCTGTCTGCTTTAGATTTCATTTCATTTTGACCTTCAAATACATGGTAGGACTAAAAAGTTGGCAGTGGTGTCTGCTCTCAAAGGAAAAGTTAGTCACATGGGCTTCCTACTAGCAGTCTGAGGACAATATTTGGCAAAGAACTCTAGATGAACTTCATTGACTTAAGACAGTGAGTGTGATGTCAGTCAGTCCCTTTACCATCGTATCCAACAAAATACTAGATAATATAAACATGACCATATGTAATCTTTGTCAGTACAGTATTATCATTATTATGATGTTTTTAGCACACCGGCCATCTTGCACTTGTGTAGGGTGACCCAAAAAAGAATCACTTTCACCCTCATTCACTGTCTTCTCAGAAGCATGGTGACATCTTAGGTCAGATGAACCTCCGAACTGTATCCACATACCTTTAGAGTGCAGGCACTTTACTTCCCACCTAAAGAACTCAAATCTGGCTAACTAGTTTCAGTGAATCCCTTCATAAAGATCATCTTGCTCACACTCCAACAGCATGTCAAACCATTACTACTTGCCTTCACTCACTCCTGTCTAACACTCACAGAAGCCTGTTGGAAATCCAGACTCCTAGCACTCAACACTTTTACCCTTCTTTATTATTATTATTATGATTATTATTATTATTATTATTTAGGTTCAGCCAAAGAACTACTAGGGATCCAGCCCGCCGCAAGATCTCAGTAGCGCTGAGAGGAACAATTCGCAAATCACGTTCCCTGTTTGTTGATGACGAAAGAGGTACGTAAGAATGAACATTCTTTGCATGACTTTTGTAGTTTCAGTTATGATAGAAATTTTGTTTTAAATTGATTTTGATAAGATAAATTACATGCCAGTTTCTTTCAATAAAATCTGCATCTAAATGTTGAAAACTAAGTTTACATTTTATTTTGTTGTACTGCTGTTATAAGAAATTTTGTAAAAGAGTTTTTATATAATTTTATTAGGCCTGGGATATGAAATCTATGCAACGGTTAATTATTTATATATATATAGATGTGATTTCATGCATTGGCCAGGGAGATATAATATCCTTTAGAAGTGAGGAAGAGCCAGATGTGAGAGTGGTGGAGGTGCGTGAGGCTGTGGGTAAAATGAAAGGGGGTAAAGCAGCTGGGATTGATGGGGTCATGACAGAAATGTTAAAATCAGGTGGGGATATAGTTTTGGAGTGGTTAATGTTTTTATTCAATAATGTTTGAGAGAGGGGAAGGTACCTAGGGACTGGCAGTGAGCATGCATATTTCCTTTGTATAAAGGGAAGAGGGACATAAGAGAGTAGGATAGGAGATGAACAAAGAAGCTTTAGAAGGGGTAGGGGATGTGTAGACCAAGTGTTTACATTGAAGCATATAAGTGAACGATATTTAGATGAAGACAGGGAAGTTTTTGTTGCTTTTTGGATTTAGAAAAGGCATATGACAGGGTGGATAGTGAAGCAATATGGCAGATGTTGCAAGTGTATGGAATAGGTGGTAGGTTACTAAATTCTGTTAGAGTTTTTATGAGGATAGTGAGGCTCAGGTTAGGATGTGTAGGAGAGAGGGAGATTACCTTCCAGTAAAAGTAGGCCTTAGACAGGAATGGATGATGTCACTATGGTTGTTTAACGTCTTCATAGATGGGGTTGTAAAAGAAGTGAATGCTAGGATGTTGGGAAGAGGTGTGGGATTAAAATATGCAGAATGTGATACAAAATGGGAGTTGTTGCAGATACTTTTTGCTGGTGACACTGTGCTTTGAGAGATTCTGAAGAGAAATTGCGAAGGTTAGTGGATGAATTTCGGAGGGTGTGTAAAGGAAAGAAGTTGAAAGTGAACATAGGAAAGAACAAGGTGATAAGGGTAACAAACAAATTAGGTTATGTGAGATTGAATATCAGATTGGAGGGAAGGAGTATGGAGGAAGTGAATGTGTTCAGATATTTGGGAGTGGACTTTTATACAGAAATGCAAAAATATAATCTTTGTAAGCCCAAAAATCTGACTTAATCTTTTTTTTTGTGTGTATGGACCCAAAGTTGAATTCATGTTCATTTTATGAGTCATTGATTATTCCTCAACTATAATTCATTAATCGTTACTCCTTTCATCTTTTATAAAGAAATTTAGAGAAACATTCATTCATCATCCTTATCTATAAAAATATACAATCTACAGGTATTGAAAATTTTAAGATGTCTAATTCTAAGCAGAGTTATCACCTTTTTGTAACATATTTACCTTTGGGAGACAAGGAAGAATGGTTGTGTGTATATTTTGACCTTATGTTGAGGTCCTCTTCAGCAGATATAATAATAATAATAATATTTTTATTTCATTGCAAGTTTACATCGAGATTTTGTAATTACAATTAAGAATTGAAGTGCAAAGAGAGCCACTATCATGTCATGGCATTATGGGCAGACTAAATATAATGGCTTATAGACTACTTAATACTAAAGAAATTGATTAAGTTTGTTATAGTTAAACATTAGCTTATGTTTATAGCAGATAATAAGTTTACTCAAATTACAATCTGAGGATATTACATTATGACAAAGCGTTTTGTAGGATGGTTATATCAATAGTAAATATTGAAATTATTTTTTTTTGTCTTTCAACAAGTCGGCCGTCTCCCACCGAGGCAGGGTGACCCAAAAAGAAAGAAAATCCCCAAAAAGAAAATACTTTCATCATCATTCAACACTTTCACTACACTCATACATAATCACTGTCTTTGCAGAGGAGCTCAGATACGACAGCTGAGAATAGTCCCTCCCAGCTGTCACTATCTCAGACCCCTCCTTTAAAGTGCAGGCATTGTACTTCCCATTTCCAGGACTCAAGTCCAACTAAATCAATTAACTGGTTTCCCTGAATCCCTTCACAAAATGTTACCCTGCTCACACTCCAACAGATCATCATGTCCCAAAACCATTTGTCTCCATTCACTCCTATCTAACATGCTCACACATGCTTGCTGGAAGTCCAAGCCCCTTGCACACAAAACCTCCTTTACCCCTTCCCTCCAACCTTTTCTAGGACGACCCCTACCCCGCCTTCCTTCCCCTACAGATTTATACGCTCTCCAAGTCATTCTACTTTGATCCTTTCTCTCTAAATGACCAAACCACCTCAACAACCCCTCTTCAGCCCTCTGACAAATACTTTTAGTAACTCCACACCTTCTCCTAATTTTCACATTCTGAATTTTCTGCATAATATTTACACCACACATTGCCCTTAGACAGGACATCTCCACTGCCTCCAGCCTCCTCCTCGCTGTATCATTTGCAACCCATGCTTCACACCCATATAAGAGTGTTGGTACCACTATACTTTCGTACATTCCCTTCTTTGCCTCCATGGATAACGTTTTTTGTCTCCACAAATTCCTCAATGCACCACTCGCCTTTTTTCCTTCATCAATTCTATGGTTAACCTCATCCTTCATAAACCCATCCGCTGACACGTCAACTCCCAAATATCTGAAAACATTTACTTCATCCATAATCCCTCTCTCCAATGTGATATCCAATTTTTCTTTATTTAAATCGTTTGATACCCTCATCACCTTACTCTTATCTATGTTCACTTTTAACTTTCTACCTTTACACACTCTCCCAAACTCGTCCAATTATATTATATTATGAAATTATATTATGGGAAAATAACACTGAGTGTTGTTGAAAGTAGTGTACAGTATGAGTATTTAGTTTAGGATGAGTAGGTGGTTTTTGAGAAGTCTTAAATTGATGTTCAGACCAGGTTATTTTAGTATTTACTGGTAATGAATTCCAGATTTTGGGGCCCTTTATGTGCATAGAATTTTTACACTGAAAAGGACTTCAGGTAGAGGGGAAAATATACCAGCAAACCATTCTTTCTTTTAGTTTCTCCACATGTTGGTTTTTCTCTTCTATTTACCATGGTTTATTTTGTACTAAGAAGCACAAACATTCCCCTTTATGTTAAACTTAAAGTTTAATTCTGTATTCTCCTCAATGACAAATGTGTTTACTCATTAGGTTTGTTTTATATTGTATTATTTTTGGGTGTCAGCCTGTATTAGTCACCAGTAATTAATGTTAATTTGGATAGTTTTAATTGCAATATACTTGCTTTTAATATTATCTACGTATTTGTTTTTTGTCATGAGATTGTTAGCCTACACAGTTTGCTGGTTGACTTGAATGTTTGATGGTATTCTGTGTAGCTAGGCAAAAACAAAATTCATATGTATTAAAAAAATATTTATTTTTTTAAGTAGCAGAAAATAATAGATTTTAACACATCACTGGCATAGCAATACTAGCCAACTGATAAACTCCATTTCCTGAAAAATTTGGAGGCAAGTGGATTTTATATAAAGGCTTGAGATTCTGTTGCAGTGTGAGCCAGGTAACATTTATAAGGGAATTCAAGAAAACTGGTTAGCCAGATTTGAGTCTTTGAAGAGGGAGGTACAGTACCTGCACTCTAAAGGAGGGGTGAGGATGATGCATTTCGGATGGCTGTCTGAGCTACGATGTTAGCATGCCTCTGACAAGACAGCAATTGAATGAATGTCAGTGAATGCATTATCTCTTTTTGGGGTCGGTCGCAGTACTTCACTGGGAGACTGCTAGTATGTTAAAAACATTTGGTAAACATTTTTCTTCAGTTTATTTTAAATTATCTTCAATAGCTCAAGTTGATTCTAGATAATGATGATTAGATATATTCCTTCCAAAGTGAGGAATGGTGTGGCACATGTGTTCATAGTTTATAAATAATAAAAAAAGGCACAATACCATGACTGGAACAATGCACAAATAACCCACACATAAAAGAGGAGCTTACCACGACGTTTCGGTCCGTAAACTCCTCTCTTCTATGTGCGGGTTATTTGTGTATTGTTCATAGTTCATTAAGTGGAACAGTGATGCATTCACCAACAATTCATTCTGTGTGATGGAATAGTATAAATACACCAGATGAGCCTGGCCCAAGGCTGGGCTCTGGGGTTTGAAAAAAAACTTTTAACTCGTGAAAGGTCTATCACATAATTTATTATGTTGCAGTGATCCATATGCACAAAACTTATTCTGTTGACCTATATGTTAAGCATTATGAACTAGATCATTTTGAGGTCACAACAATAAGCCCTTCTTTGAAGCATCTTAACATGAGTAATAAGCATCATATACCTATTACATCGAACATTTTTGGAATTGGTTCATTACAAGGATTTCATTGATGTAATTTTTGTTTCTCCAAGTCAAAAATTGAATATCTAACCTCTTGATCTAGTCTATATACAGGTCACCATATGACCTGAAGAATAATCTGATACAAGAAAATGTTTAACCAAAGGGAAAGTTAGCCACATCTTTGGGCTTCTACTAGCAGTCTGAGGACAATATTTGGCAAAGAACTCTAGATGAACTACATTGACCTGAGATAGTGAGAGTGATGGCAGTCAGTCCGTTTACCATTGTATCCAACAAAATACCAGATAATATAGATATAACCAAATGTAATCTTTGTCAGTATTATCATTATTATGATGTTCTTAGCACACCGGCCATCTTGCACTTGTGTAGGGTGACCCAAAAAAGAATCAATTTCACTCTCATTCACTGTCTTATCAGAAGCATGGTGATGCAAGCTGTTGTAGTTGCTGCAAGAAACTGCCATAAAAAGTTCGCATATATGCATGCTTTAGTTACAGTAAGGTCTTGTACAATAAGCATGTACAATTTTACAGCAAGGTAATATTTATGAAGGTATTCAGGGAAACCGGTTAGTCAGACTTGAGCCCTGGAGGTGGAAAGTGCAATGCCTGCACTCTGAAGGAGGGGTGGAGATACTGCAGTTTGAAGGGGCATCCGAGTTGTAAGATCAGCACGACTCTGGCAAGATGGTGATGGAGTGAGTGATGGTGAAAGTGTTTTTTCTTTCTCGGGTCACCCTGCCTTGGTGGGAGATGGCAAGTTTTTAAAACGAAAATATTTGAAGTCTTTTTTTTTTTCTGCTTGAAAACACACAAATTCATGCCAGATTCTTATCATAGTGTTAGCATATAAACATATTTTAAATGTTAGGTAATTATGGTAATTTTAAACATTTATTGCACAAGTCTGCAATTTGATTTTTCTCTTTGCACTAGTCAGAGTTATTACAAAACATCTCTTGTTAAACATAGAAAAGGAGGAGGAGGGCAGTAGACATTAAGCATATTGAAATAATTGAGTGACATATCACAGAGAGGAAACAAAGATTGAGAAGACATTATCAAACATTTAATGTAAAGCCATACTCTTCCTGCACTGGCAGTGTAAATGCTGTATAGCAGGGGTTCTTAACCAGGGGTATCCATACCCTGTGGGGGTATGGGAACCAAATAATGGGGGTATGGGACTCCATCTCTGAACATTTAAAAAAAAAAAAAAAAAAAAAAAAAAAGAGTTGCTAGATTAGAATAAACTATCACCATTACCAGTATGGACTGAGGTAGCTAGGCTGCTGAAACCATCCTATTGACATCTTTTGAAGTTATACATATACCTAATAGGATTTGTGATGATAATTTCAGCAGTCTGATGAAGAGAATATGGGGCTATATCAGGCAATCCATTAGGGGTCTGTAATTGTAAAAAGGTTAAGAATCCCATGCAGTGTATAGGATATATATGACGTTTTTTGTGAAGTATAAATGTGATAAGAGAAGGTTTAAAATCGAGGTACAATGTGCTTTCTAAAGATTTTCAAGTCAGTAAGGAATAGAAATATGTTCGTGACCCAGCAGATGGGCAAAATTTCTGTGGTCATCGGAGACTTCAAGCAAAACTACTGTCTCGTCATCTTTCGAAATATCCCTCCATTGAAGGTTTGTGATACACGGGGATAGCATTCATGTGCTTTATTCTTGTTAGTGACTGTCTTTTGCAGTATTGATATTGAGAAGGGAGTCATTCATGTTCTTAGGCTTTGTCATGTGTAAGCTTTCAATAACAAAAAATAAATATTGCATTGTTAGGGTCAAGTTGTATAACTGTACAGTAAACCCTTGATTTAATGCACCTCAGAAATCTGGGAGAAAATCCACTGGGTCATTTGATTTGAAGACAATGGACAGAGCCTGTTGGTTACTGAATTGTCTTTATCCATCACAATTGCCATTCCTGGCCACCTGCTCCTTGCTTTTAGCCAGTTAAATAAAGGGTTTACTGCATGTGGAATAATGGATATAAGCCAGCAAATGGCACATAATAGAAAGACACTTATAGCAAAGAGCCATTTGCTTATACACTGTTTCATTCACCTTGGCTGTATCAAGTACCTTTTACTTATACACTGTTTCACTCACTTGGAGCTCTATCAGGTATCTGTTACTTATACACTTGTTTCATTCACTTAGAGCTTTATCAAGTACCTTTTACTTATCTGATACTTGAAAAGTTGTATAGATAATGGGTTTTTTACTGTCTTTCTGTTACCATTGTACAGTTGCATTGTTGAATTGTACAGTAGCACATTAGTAATGTAAGACATGTCACCAGGAATCTTCTGCATTTGTCAGTGTGATGTGCCATTATTCTTTTGATTAATTGTTAATGTGCATTTCTCAGTAGCAGGAAGTCTGTGTTGTCAGTGATTATAACTGTTACTGTATTCAATTTTTGTATTTTTACAAAAATATTTTTAAGGAAAAAATTATATGAATTTAATGAAAAAAATGTCTGATACCTCTATATATGTTAGCTGCCTTGTTTCTTCTATTAGTTCCTTATACATATTAGATTTTATGTTTGCTGTAGTTCTATATTGACATTAGATGCATTTTTTAAGTGGTTCCTTGTTTACAGTATGTATCTTGTTCTAGGAGTTCCTTAAGTATATTAGATGTCTTGTTTCTTCTAGTTCCTTATATGCATTACATGTCTTGTTTCTTCTAATTCCTTATATACATTAGATGTCTTGTTTCTTCTAATTCCTTATATACATTAGATGTCTTGTTTCTTCTAGTTCCTTATATACATTAGATGTCTTGTTTCTTCTAATTTCTTATATACATTAGATGTCTTGTTTCTTCTAATTTCTTATATACATTAGATGTCTTGTTTCTTCTAGTTCCTTATATACATTAGATGTCTTGTTTCTTCTAGTTCCTTATATACATAAGATGTTTCTTCTAGTTCCTTATATACATTAGATGTCTTATGTTTTCCAGCAGTTCCCTGTATATATTATACACTTTGTTTCTTCTAGAACATGTATGGAGGGAATGACAGTATACAGACTCCTTCCCAGATATTTCAAACACCCAAGAATACAGAGAAAAAAGACACAGATGTAGTGAGAAACATTATTGAGACATTTTACCTATGGAACAGACTTCTCCAGCCAGTAGTGTTCTCTTCCACATACAATACTTCTCAATAAAGTTACTCTTTGCAATTGTCTCTTTCATCTCTACTTGTTAGCTTTGCACTATTTGTCTCCAAAAAAGGATACAGGTCACAATACTGTTAGGAACTATTTACTTTTAACCCACAATTTAGATGATGATTTGTTCTGCCCTGGGCTGTAATGTGTAAAGTTTCCTCTCCAAATTATTGATAATTTCAAGCAACTTTTAAGTATTTAAACCCATCATTTACACAGTAAATGATGGGTTTCAATACTGATTAGTATGTAAATAAGAAACATGTTATTACTAGGATATTTACTGAGATGTTTGACTTCAGGAAGCTTTATCCAAACAGTGGTAGTTTTCCTGACCAAAATGTCTTCTCACTTAATACCCTAGTACAGTACTGCACCTTTCTTATTTTTATTTGGCTAAACCTTACTGCCAGTATTATTATTTTTTTTTATATATTCATATTAGTTCTTGTGATAGTTTAGGTAAATTACAGTAAAATATGCTGGCCTATTATCAAAATTTTTGGAGATGCTGACCTGTTTGCTTTGAAAATGTATTTCTGTTTTGAGGCTTCAGACATTAGCATAAAAGTATCAAAAGTTGGAAAAGAATTTTATGAAATTTAAATTTTTATACTGAAAATCTTCTATTTAATAATAAATCTGAAAGTGACCAGTAAAATATTTCTGTAATATTCTCATTTACACTTTAACATAAACTATATTATTCACCGAGAGTAATTTTTCTGTGTGGGTGCAGGTAGGTTGAAAATCCTTCCTTGGTGGGAAATAGTCGATGCAGTATAACAATAAAAATTTATTTGATGGATGTTATTTACATTGCAGGTTTTATTTTTGAGATGTTAGTTGAACTGTGACACAGTACTGCACTCAGTGTTGAACTATAACACAGTACTGCACTCAGTTATGAACTGTGACACAGTGCTGCACTCTGTTGTTGAACTGTGATACAGTACTGCACTCAGTGTTGAACTGTGACACAGTACTGCACTCAGTGTTGAACTATGACACAGTACTGCACTCAGTTATGAACTGTGACACAGTGCTGCACTCTGTTGTTGAACTGTGATACAGTACTACACTCAGTGTTGAACTGTGACACAGTACTGCACTCAGTGTTGAACTATGACACAGTACTGCACTCAGTTATGAACTGTGACACAGTGCTGCACTCAGTGTTGAACTATGACACAGTGCTGCACTCAGTGTTGTTGAACTGTGATACAGTACTACACTCAGTGTTGAACTGTGACACAGTACTACACTCAGTGTTGAACTGTGACACAGTACTACACTCAGTGTTGTTGAACTATGACAGTACTGCACTCAGTGTTGTTGAACTGTGATACAGTACTACACTCAGTGTTGTTGAACTATGACAGTACTGCACTCAGTGTTGTTGAACTGTGATACAGTACTACACTCAGTGTTGTTGAACTGTGACACAGTACTGCACTGTGTTGTTGAACTGTGATACAGTACTGCACTCAGTGTTGTTGAACTGTGATACAGTGCTGCATTCAGTATTTAGGTTCTGTGCAATATTTGAAAGTTCTTTTCGTTCCATAATGCTAATATTAAGAGAAGATTGACAATCATTGCTAGAAATAACTACAGTGGTACCTCGGTTAACGATGGTCCCCAAACTCACCCTTTTATGTAAGTTTATTTTTTTAAATGCTTTTGTAAGTGTATTTTTGGGGTTCTAAAAGGACTAGTCTATTTTACATTATTCCTAATGGGGATAAATTCGTTTGGTAATGGCACTTGAACAACATTCTGGAATGAAAAAATATCGTTAACCGAGGTACCACTGTATATTGTAGAGCTTAAATAAGGTTAATGTTATTTTCTTCACTAGTAAAGTGAATAGTAAACCTTTCTGTGGAAATGTATATTATGCATGACCCACTATATTATAGAGTGGCAGAAAGCAATGGGTTAAATACTAAATAAATAGTCTTTTATTATGTCTGTCTAATTTTTTCTTCCCATAAGGGGTTGGATCATCACTTGGATTTTCATTAGGTATAACATATTCCAAGTTAGTTTTGTACCTAATCCTAATAATAAGGTGAGAGACTTGTAAGCAGGAGCTTGTCGGACTTAGGAAGATATTGTAGAGGTTCTTGTTTTGCAACTAGTAATGTAGGTATGCAGAGTATATACTATATAATAAAAGAAGAAATATACTGCTGTATATATCACACTTTAGCATGTATACCAACCTGAGGTGCTAGTTCATCACTGCAGTGTAGCTGCAAACTGACTTTGTAACCACTCATACCAACACAGACCATATAAAAAACATTTTATTCATACCATGGCTGCACATTTTCTTACTTTCTGTATCATACTATGTGTTGAACATGCAAATTGATATTTGTAAATTATAAAACATATTATTATGCATCTTCTTTCCGAGTGGTCCACCAAGGCCCGACAGTACAAGTCTCGCATATTAACATGTGGGTGATTTCCCATCTCAGTTTTATTGTCTGTTTATTACTTATTTCAAATTCAAAGGTACAGTAATATGTATTATGGTACCATGTATGTAACATTTTTCATATCACTGATAAAGCTGGTTGGAAATTGACCCCATAGATTGACCACTTAAAAAGTTACTTTGCCTTCTAACTAGATAGTGCTCTACTTTGTAAATAATAATAATGCTTCTGTATAGAGTTGCAGTACAGTAGTTCTTACCTTTGGAGTTACAAAATCTTAAATTAATCCTTATAATAAGATGGAGGGACATCTGAACTATTGTATCTGCATGCCTCTGGCAAGACAGGGATAGTGTGAATGATGGTGAAAGTGTTTATTTTTCTGGTCACCCTGTAAGGGTCATCCCAGGGAAGTTTTAAATGGTAGGGACAACCAGCAAGTGTGTGTGTGTTACATCAGGGTGAGTGGAGACAAGTGATTTTAGGAATTTGATATTCTCTTGCGGTGTGAGCAAGGTAACATTTATGAATGGATTCAGTGAAACTGGTTAACCGGAGTCCTGGAGGTGAGAAGTAGAGGGCCTGCACTTTGGAGGATAGGTGGGGATGTTGCAGTTTAGAAGGTCATTTGAACTGTGAAGTACAGTGGACCCCCGGTGTTTGTCCTGCTCCAAACTCACCCTTTTATGTAAGTGTATTTTTTTAAATGCTTTTGTAAGTGTATTTTTGGGGTCTAAAAGACTAGTGTACTTTACATTATTCCTTATGGGAATAAATTCATTTGGTAATGGCACTTGAACAGCATTCTGAAACGAAAAAATCACGAAAACCAGGGGTCCACTGTACATGAAAGGTTTTCTGGGACTATCTGAATATTTGGTAAAAAAAAGGGAATTGCATAGAACCCTTCATGCAGTAAAGTGTATGAGTACTGTACTATAGAAACAAATTTTTTTTACTATACAAAATCTAGAACTTGCATGGAATGTTAGAGTTTTCAGTTCATTGACTATTGTGACTCTGTTATTCACTCATTCCATTAACTTCATATAATAAAGATTGTTTGTTGGTACTGTGTTCAAGATTAATCCGAAGCACAACAGTACACAGTACTGGGAAGTTAGCAGCTTTAAGACTCGTGTTTAAACTGTTGTTATTTACGGAAGATACACTAAACCTCTCAATAAAATTTAAATAATTATCTCCTTGAGTTAAAGTAAAGAATGCTTTATTATATTACTGGGTACTTTTTTTTCAACAAACTCCATTCATCAGCACGACTTCAGTCTCTTTTCAGTCTTCTTTTTTTTATAGACAGTTCCTCTTTATTTAATATGGCTTTCAGTTTTTGGAAAAATGTAGTTATATGATTCAGATGTTCTAAATCAACATGCTTATTGGAAAGTGCCAGTAAAGTGAATATATTAACATTTGCCTTGTTAAGGCTGATCGGCAAAAGTTACTTTGTTAGGGAGGAGCAGAGCATTTCTTAATTGTGGAATGTCTGATATAAGGTGAAAGCTAATACTTATAGTTTGATGTGGCATAATGACTGACTTATTTCTTCTGTTCATGTCAGCAGGTAAGATGTGTACTATAACAAAATGACAATAAATAACAGCTTCTTGAGCACTATAGGTTTTCCTTGCTGCCTTCTTGAGCACTGTGAAGATCACTGCTAACTACAGTATTAATGTGTTTGCAACAGAGATATGGAAATCATGTATGCGATACATGTGCTGTAAGATACCTGTCTGTACGTAGTATCTGCTTTGCTGACCTGTTAATCTCATTAACAGCAAACATGGCTTAGCTGTACTGGGGGTAATGAAGACTGTATATTCTTGCCCAGTTGTATTATATTCTTCCCTGATGTGGGCTACTAATATAATCTTATAATATGCTGTGAATATTTTCTTGTATATTGCATATGAAACTACTACAGTACTTACATTTTTACTTTTTATTCTGTATATATTTTTCTTGTATATAGCTCTTTGAGATTGGTAAATGCTTTTATGTTGTGTTATGATTTGTGATGCATTTTTTTGGGGCTGTAAAATATTAATTACATTGTATTGGAACATTGTGTGACTGCTAAGTTGCTGCTTGTAACATAAAATTTTTTAGCATTGATATTGGTATATTGTGGTTGGTTATTCTAATTAGTTATAAGGCTTCATAAAATTTATTTTAAAATTAGCTTTGATAACTTCCTTTACATCATAATTATCAATGCAGAGAGAAGCCATTTTCATATAGAACTGATATTAGCTTAACACTTTACTTCTGAAAAATAAATCTGCATATTTTTATTTAAGATTAGCAAATTATTTATTTAAAGATAGTAAGAGAGTCAGACTGCACTGTTAAGGCTAAGAGTACATAATTAAGTTTATGCTAATTTGATATACAGTAGTAATAAGGGTATCAGTAATTGAAGAATGATCTAATAATTTAATGTAAACTTTTGCCTTAATATAATAATAATGGGAAAGGAGGAAGGTACTTTTAATTTTATTGCTTCCTAGAGTAATTTCTTCTTATTTACCATCCAGCCTACCTTGAGTACTTAAATATTGTTTACAAATTAGCAGCGATCTTAATTACCAGTGTACTGTAATACCTCTCAAGTTTCAGTAGTGAAAGTGGTATAAGAGAATCATCTCTTTGCCTTTATTCAGCCCATTTTTGTTTTGTTTTTCTTGTAGAGCATATGAGGGATGTAGACCAAATACTTTGGGAATATTTTGAGATTAAGTTGATGTAAACAAAATATTGCAGAAACATACTTCATCCACTCGTGTTCCAAAGTTCGCCGAAGTTTTTTTTTTTTTTTTTTTTTCAACAGGTCATCCGTCTCCCACCGAGGCAAGGTGACCCAAAAAGAAAGAAAAAATCCCCAAAAAGAAAATACTTTCATCATCATTCAACACTTTCACCACATTCATACATAATCACTGTCTTTGCAGAGGCGCTCAGATACGACAGCTGAGAATAGTCCCTCCCAGCTGTCACTATCCCAGACCCCTCCTTTAAAGTGCAGGCATTGTACTTCCCATTTCCAGGACTCAAGTCCAACTAAATCAATTAACTGGTTTCCCTGAATCCCTTCACAAAATGTTACCCTGCTCACACTCCAACAGATCGTCATGTCCCAAAAACCATTCGTCTCCATTCACTCCTATCTAACACGCTCACACATGCTTGCTGGAAGTCCAAGCCCCTCCCACAAAACCTCCTTTACCCCTCCCTCCAGCCTTTTCTAGGACGACCCCTACCCCGCCTTCCTTCCCTACACATTTATACGCTCTCCAAGTCATTCTACTTTGATCCATTCTCTCTAAATGACCAAATCCACCTCAACAACCCCTCTTCAGCCCTCTGACAGATACTTTTAGTAACTCCACACCTTCTCCTAATTTCCACATTCCGAATTTTCTGCATAATATTTACACCACACATTGCCCTTAGACAGGACATCTCCACTGCCTCCAGCCTCCTCCTCGCTGCAGCATTTGCAACCCATGCTTCACACCCATATAAGAGTGTTGGTACCACTATACTTTCGTACATTCCCTTCTTTGTCTCCATGGATAACGTTTTTGTCTCCACAGATACCTCAACGCACCACTCACCTTTTTTTCCTTCATCAATTCTATGGTTAACCTCATCCTTCATAAACCCATCCGCTGACATGTAAACTCCCAAATATCTGAAAACATTTACTTCTTCCATAATCCCTCTCTCCAATGTGATATCCAATTTTTCTTTATTTAAATCATTTGATACCCTCATCACCTTACTCTTATCTATGTTCACTTTCAACTTTCTACCTTTACACACTCTCCCAAACTCGTCCACTAACCTTTGCAACTTTTCTTTAGAATCTCCCATAAGCACAGTATCATCAGCAAAAAGTAACTGTGTCAACTCCCATTTTGCATTTAATTCCCAATAATTTAATCCCACCCCTCTCCCCAACACCCTAGCATTTACTTCTTTTACAACCCCATCTATAAATACATATGAAACAACCATGGTGACATTACACATCCCTGTCTAAGACCTACTTTTACCGGGAAGTAATCTCCCTCTCTCCTACACACCCTAACCTGAGCCTCACTATCCTCATAAAACTCTTTACAGCCTTCAGTAACTTACTACCTATTCCATACACTTGCAACATTTGCCACATTGCTCCCCTATCCACTCTGTCATACGCCTTTTCTAAATCCATAAATGCAATGAAAACTTCTCTACCTTTATCTAAATACTGTTCACATATATGCTTCACTGTAAACCTTGATCTACACATCCCCTACCCACTCTAAAGCCTCCTTGCTCATCTGCAATCCTACTCTCTGTCTTACCTCTAATTCTTTCAATAATAACCCTGCCATACACTTTACCTGTTATACTCAGTAAACTTATTCCCCTATAATTTTTACACTCTTTTATCCCCTTCCCTTTATATAAAGGAACTATACATGCTCGCTGCCAATCCCTAGGTACCTTCCCTCTTTCATACATTTATTAAACAAAAATACCAACCACTCCAGCAATATATCCCCCTGTTTTTAACATTTCTGTCATGATCCCGTCAGTTCCAGCTGCTTTACCCCCTTTCATTCTTCGTAATGCCTCACGCACCTCCCCCACACTCACATCCTGCTCTTCTTCACTCCTAAACGATGTTGTACCTCCCTGGCCAGTACATGAAATTACCGCCTCCCTTTTTTCATCGACATTTAAAAGTTCCTCAAAATATTCCCACCATCTACCCAATACCTCCAGCTCCCCATCTACTAACTCCCCTACTCTGTTTTTAACTGACAAATCCATTCGTTCCCTAGGCTTTCTTACCTTGTTTATCTCACTCCAAATTTTTTTCTTGTTTTCAGCAAAATTTCTTGACAGAGCCTCTCCCATTCTTTCATCCGCTCTTTTTTTGCACTCTCTCACCACTCTCTTCACCTTTCTTTTATTCTCCATATACTCTGCTCTTCTATTAACACTTCTGTTTTGTAAAAAACTCTCATAAGCTACCTTCTTCTCTTTTATCACACCCTTTACTTCTTCATTCCACCACTCACTCCTCTTTCCTCCTGCACCCACCCTCCTATAGCCACACACTTCTGCCCCACATTCTAATACTGCATTTTTAAAACTATCCCAACTCTCTTCAACCCCCCCACTACTCATACTTGCACTAGCCCACCTTTCTGCCAATAGTTGCTTATATCTCACCCTAACTTCCTCCTCCATTAGTTTATACACTTTTACCTCTCTCTTACTTGCTGTTGCCATTTTCTTTTTGTCCCATCTACCTTTTACTCTAACTGTAGCTACAACCAAATAATGATCCGATATATCCGTTGCCCCTCTATAAACATGTACATCCTGAAGCCTACCCATCAACCTTTTATCCACCAATACATAATCCAACAAACTACTTTCCTTACGTGCTATATCGTACCTTGTATATTTATTTATCCTCTTTTTTCATAAAATATGTATTACTTATTACCAAACCTCTTTCTACACATAGCTCAATTAATGGTTCTCCATTTACATTTACCCCTGGCACCCCAAATTTACCTACTACTCCCTCCACAACATTTTTACCCGAAGTATTGTGGATATATTTGCCCTTCATTTTAACTTTATACCTGGAGGGTGTTGTAGTGGTCAGTGCCCCACAGCAAATTTTTTCCAAATTTTTCCAAACTTTGGAATATTCCTTTGTTAGAGAGGAACCACTCATAAAGTGGAGTGTTTTGCTTTATCCTCCTGAGGTGAATTAAGTTGTGTTCCCAGTCCAGCTGGCTGAAGACAATTTACTAATCCAGCAAGACCAAACAAATTATACTAACTAAACCTAGTGAACCTCTCATCCAGAGCACTGACTCACTTAACTTAATACAGCCTCTCTCATTTAGTGACGTACTCGTTTACCGATGATTCGGAGTTACGACGGGCTCTCTGACCAGTATGCATACCTAAATAATGTAAATTAGAGCTGATTTCCTCTCTTCTGTTTATTACAATATACGGTACACTTCCGAATAAACATTTAAAAATATACTAGAAATGTTATAAATGGTGCAAGTGTGACATTAGAACAATATCAAAGATAGTTGACACAAACCCGTTACCATTATAGTATGCTCCTCACTTAGCAACGAATTCATTTACCGACTTGGTCTTAAGAACGGACTTCGTTGTTAAGTGAGGAGAGGCTGTACTGCAATTTCTTGACTACAGAATCAAATCTATCCAGCATAATCCAAAACTTTCTTACTTAAGTTAGAGATTACCTCGCTGATAATTACCCAAGCTCTATTTATTTTCCCTACAGAAGTAACTTTATTAACCCTTTGGGGGTCGACAGGCCTTCTCGGAAATATGTTCTCAGGTTCGAAAATTTTTTGGGGGAAATTTTTTTTTTATGAAATGATAGAGAATCTTTTTCCGATCATAACGCCACCAAAATATGAAATTTGATCGAAAACTAACGGAATTATGCTTTCGCGAAGTTAGCGGTAGCCATGACACTTACGCATCGGCGATTTTGCCCACTTTGAGCCCTATTTTCGGCAAATTCCAATGTTTCAGTCTACTAAAATTATAGCTATTTTGCTAGAACTCCATTTCTTCTATCGAATGAGCACAAGAAACCGCCTATTTACCAATTTCAACTACCCAAAATAGTGGTCAGAAAATGGCAATTTGGCCAATTTCACACAAATTTCAAACGATGCCAATTTCAAAATAGGTCCAGAATAAACAATGCAGACATTCCTGGCACTAAAATAACATCATCTCTGTTCATTAGTCACGTCTCCAGGCCCCTCTTATATTACTTTTGCTTTTCATTTTGAATTTTTATTCTCAAAAAAAAAATAGAAGATTTACTGTTATGTATACAACTGCATCATTGTAAAAATGGTATAAATAATATCAAAGCACTTGTGCATGAATATTAGACTCGCCAGTTGATGTGTATTGGACGCATGGTGTGATTTGTTTACTCTTGAACATCGTCAAAAATCAAACATTTTCGCTACTTTGAGCTCAATTTCAAGGTACTTGTCATTGTCAAACCAATCAAAATCATCTCTATTTCTGTAATATATCTTCCATTCTATCAAATGAGACCAAGAAAACGAGAATATATCAATAAATACCATACGAAAATAGACTGCAAAGTCGCTGTTTTAAACAAAAAAAACGGTCGGTTTTTTTTCTCATTATGCAGTGTGGGATGCAGGATTTTTTTATACTGCGCACACTGACCACATAGACCCATTCTTTCATATGTAGGCCTACCAGCCGTTTCCTGCTTAATTTGAGGCCGCTAGAATTTACACGTACTAGTACGGCACCAACCCCTGCTCGTAAAACGTACTAGTATGGCACCGACCTCGAAAGGGTTAATAAATGTGCTTTAAAAAAAAAAGCAGAAACTTATTTTAGAAAGCTGCTAATGTGCTGTCACCTACCATTGCAACATTGTTCAACAGATTTGTAGAAACCAGAAGTAGAGACCCAAAATGAATCAACAGCAACAAGCCAATTGTTATCTCAATTTTTTGAAAAATTAATACATAAATGTATTCCAACAAGTGTGCATGAGCGTGTTAGAAATTAATGGAGACAAATGGTTTTTGGGACCTGACGAGCTGTTGGAGTGTGAGCAGGGTAATATTTTCTGTAGGGATTCAGGGAAACTAGTTAGCTGGACTTGAGTCCTGGAAATGGGAAGTACAATGCCTGCACTTTAAAGGAGGGGTTTGGGATATTGGCAGTTTGGAGGGACATCTAACCTGTCGTATCTGAGCGCCTCTGCAAAGACAGTGATTATGTATGAGTGAGGTGAAAGTGTTGAATGAAGATGAAAGTTTTTTCTTTCTTTTTTGTGTTTTTCTTTCTTTTTGGGTCACCCTGCCTCAGTGGGAGACGGCCGACGTGTTAAAAAAATGTATACAGTACATTCATAACTTTGAGCCCTATTTTCGGCCAATTCCAATGTTTCAGTCTACTGAAATTATTGCTATTTCGCTAGAATTCCATTTGTTCTATCAACTGAGTATAAGAAACCGCCAATTTACCGATTTCAACTACCCAATAAAGTGGTCAGAAATTGGCAATTTGGCCAATTTCACACAAATTTCAAAAGATGCCAATTTCAAAATAGGGTCCAGAATAAACGAGACAGACATTTCTGGCACTAAAATAACATTTTATCTGTTCATTCCTCTTTAAGGGGGGCTCCTTGACGAGGTAAAGAGGCTATCGGTCTGAGGAATTGGACCTTTTGGTCTTCTTCCTCAGACCGAACCAATACCCCCAATCCCGCTCCCTTTTCCCATCTTCCCCATCCTCCCTTTTCCCTTTCCTCCT
>WNWK01012424.1:0-59727 GCA_009830355.1 Cherax destructor | reverse complement strand
TACCATTATATCCCCCATTATATCCCTACCATTATATCCCTACCATTATCTGACATTTGATAATGCTAAAAGGTCTAGTAGATAAACTAAAACCCCAGATTTCTGTTTGTGATGCTGAGAACATAAGTTGGATTTTCAGTGTTAATTAACAGTCAACTGAAGCAAATATTATTTATCTCACTATTGAAAACAAGTCACAGGGGGATGTTTTCCATCACTCCCGTTGTGGTGTTGCTTTGTTGAGATCGACTGTTGGAGACTGCATTGCAATAACTCAATCAGTGGTACCCAGGATTTCGTACAGCTCCCAACTCGAACAATTATGCAAGTGTTTTTTTGTAAGGAAATATGTTTTTCGTTATTTATTTTACCTAATCGGCACGACATATATATATATATATATATATATATATATATATATATATATATATATATATATATATATATATATATATATATATATATATATATATATTTTTGTCGCGATTAGTAAAAATTGATTTTGTTAAACAAAAGTCACTTTTATATGACAAGGAAAATTTGGTATGCAATGCTAATTCTGAACATAACGAAAAATATTTTTATTGTGTTTGTTTATTTTAAAATTGTTATATCTAAAATATTTTGTTGGTTTAAAGCCTTGTTGTAAAAGGTTGTGTGTTTCTTTGGTACAAAATTTAAATTTTAATCATAAATGAAAAAATATAATTTTCGTATAAGAGAAAATTTTAGAAGGACTTAATTTGATATTCTGCAAATTTACCGTTTTACCTAATCGGCACGACATATATATTTATAAAATATATATATATATAAATATATATATATATATATATATATATATATATATATATATATATATTTATATATATATATATATATATATATATATATATATATATATATATATATATATATATATATATATATATATATATATATATATACTATATATATATATATATGTCGTGGATTAGGTAAAACTGGTCAATTACAAGAACTCATCTAAAATTAAGTCCTTTCAAAAATTTCTTATACGTTTAGATATATATTTTTTCATTTATGTTAATGTAAGAATTTATAATTTTGTACCAAAGAGACCCTTTTAAACCTACCTAACCTTATTACAACAAGCGCAATTTAATTTTAGCCTAACCCAACTAAATATATTTTAGATACGTTAACATTAATTTAATAATAAACAAACACAAGAAATATATTTTTCGTTATGTTCAGAATGATTTTGGCGAAATTATTGCATACACAAATTTTCATTTTCTTATATGGCAAGGTGAGCTTTCTATTTAAGCCAAAATCCGAAGTTTCCTAATCGGCACATATATATATATATATATATATATATATATATATATGTCGTGCCGATTAGGTAAAACTGGTCAATTAGCAAGAACTCATCTAAAATTAAGTCCTTTCTAAAATTTTTCATACGTTTAAAGATATATTTTTTTCATTTATGTTAATGTAAGAATTTGTAATTTTGTACCAAGAGAAACTTTGAAAACCTACCTAACCTTATTACAACAAGCTCAATTTAATTTAGCCTAACCAACTAAATATATTTTAGATACGTTAACATTAATTTAATAATAAACAAACACAATGAAATATATTTTTTTTTTTGTTGTGTTCAGAATGATTTTGGAAATTATTGCATACACAAATTTTCACTTGTCTTATATGGCAAGGTGAGCGTTGCTATTTAAGCCAAAATCGCAAGTTTTACCTAATCGGCACGACATATATATATATATATATATATATATATATTAAGAAACAATATGAAAAATAGGGTTTCCAGGTTTGGAATCAACATTATCAAGGAACTAATAGTTCCTTGATAATGTGGAGTAGTCACGAAAGCTTGAATTCCGTTTTTCTTTTCATAGTGGTTGTCTTGATATTTTGATATCACCTGTTTACTGTGATCTTTTGTATATATATATATATATATATATATATATATATATATATATATATATATATATATATATATATATATATATAATAAATATATATATATACGTATATATATTACATATGAAATAAGATCACAATAATCAGGTGATGTCACAATATATAGCACGGGGGGAAACAAAGAGAGTAAAATTATAGAGGATTAATTTTCTATATACCATGTAAAGTGTATGGTTGGGTTATTACTGAAAAAAGTTAGAGGAGAGACAGAGAGCAGGATTGCAGGGGAACAAGGCTTTAGAATGTATATATAATGTGTAGGCCAAGTGATTACATTGTTGCGTATGCCTGAACAATATTTAGATACAGGTAGTGAAGTTTTAGTTGCATTTATGGATTTGGAAAAGGCATATAATAGGGTAGATAGGGGAGCTATGTGGCAGATGTTGCAAGTGTATGGAATGGGTAGTTAGTTGCTAAATGCTGTAAAGAGGTTTTATGAGGACAGTGAGGCTCAGGTTAGGATGTATAGGAGGAAAGATTACTTCCAGTAAAAGTAGGTCTTAAACAGTAATGTATGTCACCATGGTCGTTTAACGTATTTATTGATGGGATTGTGAAAGAAATCCTAGGGTTTTGGGGAGAGGGGTGGAATTAAATTATGGAGAATCAAATACAAAATGGGAGTTGACAGTTACTTTTTGTGGTTGATGCTGTGCTTTTGGGAGATACTAAAGAGAATTTGCATAGATTAGTGGACGAGTTTGGAAGGTGTGTAAAGTTTAAAGTGAACATAGATAACGTAAGGTGATGAGGGTACCAGCGATTTAGATAAAGAAAATGTGATATCACATTGGAAGGAGGGAGTGTGAAGGAAGTGAATGTGTTCAGATATCTGAGAGAAGACTTGTCAACGGACGGGTTTATGAAGGATGAGGAAAGAAGACACTCATATAAGAGTGCAAGATGAAATCAATAATACAAATCAAAATCTCTGGAGGATAAACAATATAAGCCACCAAGTTGGAAGTCTCGATCTCTTGATCAAAAGAATTCTGGAGGTGGCTGCTGCAGCCTGGCCAGTGTGTATCTGTGTTAGTGTCTCTGATGCTGTGTTAGGTTGTGATGTGCTGTGATGTGTGAAAGTTACCATACATTATAAAATGAATGTTGTAGTACACTGTTTTGTCTTACGTGTATCGTGATGTGTGGTGTTTTGAAGTGTATTACGTTCAGTGTTTATGGAAAGTGTTGGTGACGTTCAGTGTTTATGAAAGTGTTGGTGACGTTCAGTGTTTATGAAAGTGTTGGTGACGTTCAGTGTTTATGAAAGTGTTGGTGACGTTCAGTGTTTATGAAAGTGTTGGTGACGTTCAGTGTTTATGAAAGTGTTAGTGACGTTCAATGTTTATGAAAGTGTTGGTGACGTTCAGTGTTGGTGAATGTGTTGTTCAGCAACTGCTGATGTTCAGTGAGTTAGTTACTAAATGTTACTCACTAGTCGATAGTAACTTCGCGTGTTGTGGTGTGTGTGTGTGTGTGTGTGTGTGTAGCTATAAATAGCATGCATAAATATACATAGTATTATGTAGAAAATCCCAGTTAGAAATAAATAACTAGGAAACATAAATAGTAGAATCAAATTTACAATGAGTGGCGTCTCCATGGTAGTCTGGCTAGACGAGTACTTTGTCTGGCTAGACGAGTACTTGTCTGGCTAGACGAGTACTTTGTCTGGCTAGACGAGTTTTGTCTGGCTAGACGAGTACTTTTGTCTGGCTAGACGGTACTTGTCTCTAGACGAGTACTGCTGGCTGCTACGTTCAGCGAGTCAGGTTATAATTACAGGGCGCAGATTTTTATGTGTCCTTCCCTATAATTATACCTTTCTGTATATACTGATATGAAACACTTGTGTTTTAATATCATATATGGACAGTGCTCCTTGGATTGGTCACTCTTGAAAAGTTAAGTTCCACTCTTGAGGAAATACTGTGTTTGGGGTTCACACCTCTCAACGTCCCCCTCAAACTTTCTTTCTTAGTAAGTAAGTAAGTTTATTCAGGTATACACAAATACAGTTACATAGATTATCATACATAGCAGCATATGTGTAGAAAACCTAGGATAACAAAAAAAAGTCAGACAGGTGACTTATTTCCATTGGGGTCCATACAACAAGCACAGCTTTCAGGTGTTTGCCTACAACAAACACAGCTTTCAGGTGTTTGTCTACAAAAAAGCACAGGTTTCAGGTGTTTGTCTACAACAACACAGCTTTCAGGTGTTTGTCTACAAAAAACACAGCTTTCAGGTGTTTGTCTACAACAAGCACAGCTTTCAGGTGTTTGTCTACAACAAGCACAGCTTTCAGGTGTTTGTCTACAGCAAGCACAGCTTTCAGGTGTTTGTCTACAGCAAGCACAGCTTTCAGGTGTTTGTCTACAACAAGCACAGCTTTCAGGTGTTTGTCTACAACAAGCACAGCTTTCAGGTGTTTGTCTAAAACAAGCACAGCTTTCAGGTGTTTGTCTACAACAAGCACAGCTTTCAGGTGTTTGTCTGCAACAAGCACAGCTTTCAGGTGTTTATCTGCAACAAGCACAGCTTTCAGGTGTTTGTCTACAACAAGCACAGCTTTCAGGTGTTTGTCTACAACAAGCACAGCTTTCAGGTGTTTGTCTACAACAAGCACAGCTTTCAGGTGTTTGTCTACAACAAGCACATCTTTATAAGCAGACACAAGCAGGTCACACATATATCACGTTGTGTTTTGATTTTGCGTTTAAATTTTTTTGTAATTAACTTGAGCAATAATATCAAACTGAGAAAAACAGATGATATTAATATATTCATATTAATCTGAAATGCATAAATATATTTCATATATTAAATATAAAATATATTCAGTAAACATTATACTTGTTATTTGTATGATTTTTTCATAATTATTTATAATAATACTTTTATTACCCTGATAGGATAAACTTTATTTCCATTTCTTATTGTATTATTTATATTTCGCATAAGTTTTATAAGGGTTAATTAACATTTGGTAATTGTTATGCTTGATAATTAGTGTTAAAGTTGACAGTAGTTATTGCACTTACAACTTCCTCAACTCAACTCCTTAAGTAATCTATTTGCACAGAAATATTTTCTACACTCATTTTTATAATTGATTCTTTTGCAGTTTAAGGTTGGCACTGTTCTCGATGTTGCATTATAAATATAAACTACTTTATATTTTAGATGATATTCATTAATGGAAGTTCACCTGAGAAATTAACAAGGAGACGTGTCGGTCAGGCTCTAAGATGTCTGATCAAATTATTTTTGTCACTAAATCAGGTCTCCCGAATTGGTAATTTTTTGGAGAGTTTTATGTTTGTGATGGTGAATGATTTTTCTGTCATTAAAGACTTATCTCATTATGAAGGTCTTTTAAATATTGTAACATGCATTTATTGTGTTGAAGATATTGTAACCACAGTGACTAACATAGTTGGGAAGCAGTTCTGAGGTGAGTGTGTTGTGCGTGTTTGTATGTGTGTGTGTGTGTTTGTGTTTATGTTATGTTTAATCCAGATTAAAAATTTCTAATTATAATTAATTATTTATTATTTGCGACCACTGTCAGCCTCAGAATTATCTCTGAGTTACCAGACCTTGCCACGTGGAGGCCAGTGGTTCGCCCTCGCCTTCCCCAGGTTCATGTGTCCAGGAATCCATCCGTGGGCCCCCGGATGTCTCCCCTTCCTCACTTCCCTAAGGTCAGCCTCGCCTCTCTGTGTTCTCACCTCTGCCTTCCAGCATCAGCCTTCCCCAGGTTCATGTATCCAGGAATCCATGCCCTACTCCTGCTCGTTCTCCAGGATCCACGTTCACCTCAGGTGGCTCCCTTCCCCACTTACCTACAGGTCATGTTCCAGGTCTCTCAGGGAGTCCCACTTCAGGTGTCACCTTTTCTGTCAGGTTTGGAACTCCCTCCCTCCCCACTTACCCAAAGTCAGCTGGTATTCATGCCTTCCCCAGGTTCATGTATCCAGGAATCCGTCCGTCTACCGCCGGATGTTTTCCCTTCCCCACTTACCCAAGGTCAGCCTCAACAACAACCTTCCCCAAGTTCATGTATCCAGGAATCCATCCGGATGTATCCCCTTCCCCATTACCTAAGGTCGGCGGTGCCTTCCCCGGATCAGTGTCTCCAGGAGTCCACTTGTGTCACCTAAGGTGGACTCCCTTCCCCACTTCCTCAGAGTCAGCGGTTGCCACCCCCAGTGACCTTGCTGTGTGGAAACTTGGTCTTGTCTAGCTGGTCTACGGTAGTGACTGTCCAGGTGGGTGGAATTACTGGAGGTGACACACAGAAAACTGCGTCCAGTAATTACACCCACCAAGACAGCCACGACCGTACACCAGCTAGACGAGACCAAGCTGCCACACAGCTCACCCACCCAGGAGAGGCTAATTATGAATAATTTTGGAAATCCTTTTATATTACACTATGAATTTATACTTAGTACTAGTTTTGTTTTGCTTATTTAGGAGTTTAAAAGTATTTGTGAATGTTTTACTTTATGTGGATGATTGTCCAAGTGTTGAAGAACTTGTCCACCTCCATCAAAACTGTATTAAATATTACACTGTTATTATTTTTATTTATTTATTCATCTTTAGGATTTCTCACTCAAAGACTAACAAGCGCACAAACATACACATATACAAGTATTTTCACAAACATTTATGCGTTTCAACACACGAACTTTACACATACACCATTACACATACACTTGCATGCATTAAACACACACACAATCCCAGGTATTACAAATACACACATACAAACAACAATGCACACAATTCTCTCTCACTCTAACATGTATGAGGTCACATGCATACGCACATACATACATGTGTACACATACATGTGTACACATTCTCATAGACACACCTGTATTCGCCAACATGGTGGTTAAAATTAAACAATTTAGTAAAGGCAATGTTAGGAAAATAAGGAAATATTTATGTTCTTCAATATTCAGAATATATATGACAAAGAATGTTGGTTTACAGTATTTTGACGACATTCTTAGTGACAAATGTGAATATATAAAAATGGGACACGTTTGTGACACTTGTGGAGTACTGTGTGTCATGCGTACATGCTATTATGTATGAATGAATGTAATGCTTACGTGATATCGTGTATGGGTGCCATGTGTACATGTTGCTGTGTGTTGATGAATTTCATGTGTACATTTTATTATGTATGAATGAGTATAATGTTTACGTATTGTGTATGTGTGTCATGTGTATTTTGTATGGATGAGTGTCATGTGTATTTTGTATGGATGAGTGTCATGTGTATTTTGTATGGATGAGTGTCATGTGTATTTTGTATGGATGAGTGTCGTATTTGTATGGATGAGTCATTTATTTGTATGGATGAGTGTCATGTGTATTTTGTATGGATGAGTGTCATGTGTATTTTGTATGGATGAGTGTCATGTGTATTTTGTATGGATGAGTGTCATGTGTATTTTGTATGGATGAGTGTCATGTGTATTTTGTATGGATGAGTGTCATGTGTATTTTGTATGGATGAGTGTCATGTGTATTTTGTATGGATGAGTGTCATGTGTATTTTGTATGGATGAGTGTCATGTTATTGTGTATGGATGAGTGTCATGTGTACGTATTATTATGTATGGCTTAGTGAAAGAAGAATTAATTATTAAATAAGACTCAGTTTTCACACAAACACTTCTCTCACCTCTTCATTAATGACGTCAAAACATTCATTATCACAGATACAAAACAAAAACTCTCAGTGATGAAAATAAAAACTGTCAACTTGGATGATTCGATCTCATGACAATAAGAATTTTGGTGGTGGCTGCCACAACCTGGCCAGTACGACTGTGTGCTACTGTGTCCCCTACTGTTGTTATGTACTGTGATGTATGAATGCACTGCTGAATGTTGTAGTGCACTACAACAGAGATATATAGCACAAAGCTGGTACGTACTAAAAAGACGATTGTAGAAGTGAACTATTGAATGAAGAAGTTTGTTTCACAGATGAAAGTTCCTCTCTGCTTTATATACATCACAACATTGTGTTGTGATGTGTATAAAGTCTGTCTGCTACACCAGAGTTAATAACACTGTATGTAACCTGTTTGGTAAATACCTGATAGAAGACTTATTGGCAAATATCTTTTCTTTTCTGGAAGGATTGTTATCAGGAGACTATTGGTAAAAAACGTCTGGTAGGTTTCTGATGGAAACAGAGTACTGGCAGGACTTTGTTGGTAAATGACTTTAGGTAGCGGTTCGTGTGTTACGTATAAGATGAATGAAGTCAGCTGGTGTTATACGTCTGCGTGATCGTGGTGTCTCCACCCAGACTATCCGTTCAGCAACTTTTTTTCAGTTCCTTCCTGGTGGGAAAGAGAATTTTGAGTGTTTTTGTTACATCGCAGATGTAATCGGTGCAGATGCTTCCTCTTGTAAATAATGATGGACGATTTATGTGAGCAAACACAGTAGAGGGTGATCATTTTCCTTCCATGGCTGTGTCCTCTTTCGTCCCCAGACAATACTTGATGAACAGAAATCTGGCAAACCTCGACTACAACGACTAATACATTCCAAGAAGTAAGGAATGGCACCAAGCCCAGCGTGACACCAACTGCTAATAAAATGGTGACCAACAGAAAATTCGCTGTGCTGGACAAACTAGAGTTGGGAGGCAGTGATATTGTTCATTGTGCTGGACAAACTAGAGTTGGGAGGCAGTGGTATTGTTCATTGTGCTGGACAAACTAGAGTTGGGAGGCAGTGGTATTGTTCATTGTGCTAGACAAACTAGAGTTGGGAGGCAGTGATATTGTTCCAGACAGCAAACCAGAATTAAACAACAGAAAAAAAATTGTACTTAAAATTAAGAGATGCAGATTTATATGATTTCCTGGAATGATTGATGTGGGGGACACGTGGGGACACGTGGGGATATGTGGGGACACGTTTAGGAACAAATAATAGTGAGAGGAAGGACAAAGGATGATTTTGGAAAATAGATTGCCTTAATTAAGAAAAACAAGAAGAAAAAAAAGAGTTAACTGTATTACCATGTTCATAACTTTACAATTATTTAGATAACTTGACTGAAAAGAGATTACACGACATATGTAAGTCAGATTACGGAGTACATTTTATAGTCCTCACTTTTGTCGTGTTAATGGGAAATAAGCATAATTTCCCAATTCTTTATAACTTAATAAAATTTAAAAACGTAATTTTGATCCCAGAACTTTGCTTCTGTTGTCAGGACACTTCTGGAACACTTTCAAGAAAGACTGTTGTAAAAATATTATGTTCTAGGGTTTTGCTTGGCAAATATTAAAACATGGACTCACAAACCAGCATTCAGTTCAGCTCTGGCTGCCTGAGAAGACACATCAGAAGAAGTGAAATGGCATCAAGAGGTTGCAATCATTCTCCAGATGCATTCTGCTACATATGTGGTCAATTCATTAAGACAATTGCAAAAAAGTTCTCTGAAACAGCATTTAAATATAATGTGTGAAGCTTACAAAGCATATTTTGTCAAGACCTGGTCACCTCATGTTGCTTGTGAACATTGTAAGAAAACATTGGAAGGTAAGAAAGTCATTAGTTATATGAAGGGTAAAATCTCGAATAGGAACATTTTTTAAATGAAATGTATGTAACAGAAACTAATTCTTTTGTTCTATTACAGGATGGTATAGAGGAGAAAAAAAAAGAGCCATGAAGTTTGGTGTTCCTAGAATATGGCGTGAACCCTCTGATCACTCAACCAACTGCTACTTCTGCCTGGTGGATCCTTCCAAACGCCGAACTGGGAAAAATGCAAATGCTATTTCTTATCCAGACCTTCCCTCTTCTATTGCACCAGTACCACACAGTGCTGATCTTCCTGTACCTACACCTCCAGAAAGAAGTCAACCGTCAGAAGAAGAAAGCAGCAAATCAGAAAATGAAGAGCACAGATCCAGCTGTTGGAAGGAATCCTTACTACCCAAATCAAATAGACCTCAATGACCTTATCAGAGATCTTGGTTTGACAAAGTCAAATGCTGAGCTTTTGATTTCAAGACTCAAGGAGTGTGACTTGGTGGATGAAAGTGTGCAAGTGACAAGCCAAAAAAAACGTCACCAACATTTCTCAAGCTTCTTTACTAATGAAGACAGGTTGTGCTACTGTAATGATGTATCAGGCCTGTTTGATGCAATTGGAATTGCATGCAATCCAGATGAGTGGAGACTCTTCATTGGCAGTTCCTCCAGAAGCCTAAAAGCTGTACTTCTGCAAAATGGTAACAAGTATCCATCTCTTCCCTTCGTTCATTCAGTGCATCTTAAGGACTACAACAGTGTCAAACTTCTACTGGAAGCTTTGAACTATGATAAGTATGGCTGGGAGGTTATTGGAGACTTCAAAATGGTGGCATTTTTTATGGGACTCCAAGGAGATTTTACCAAGTTTCTCTGTTATCTCTGTCATTGGGATAGTAGAGACAGAGCAGCACATTACCAGAGGAAGCACTGGCCTCGAAGAACTGAGTTCTCAGTAGGAAGACGTAATATCAAACATAAACCATTGGTGGATCCTCAAAAGGTTCTGTTTCCTCCATTACACATCAAACTATTGTTAATGAAACAGTTTGTTACAGCTCTTGATAAAGAGTCAGCAGCCTTTAAGTATCTTCAAGTCTTTCCCAAGCTATCAGAGGTAAAGGTGAAGGCTGGCATCTTCACTGGGCCACAAGTCAGGAAAATCATGGAGTGCTCAGAATTTCTAAAGAAGCTCACAGAGAAGGGAAAGGAAGCCTGGGAGAGTTTTGTTGCTGTAGCACAGGGCTTTCTGGGCAACAACAAGGCTGACAATTATGTGGTAAATTATCTGGTAAAAAGCTATGGTCAGATGGGTTATAGGATGTCCCTTAAGGTCCATATCCTTGATGCTCATCTTGACAATTTCAAGGAGAATATGGGAGCATACTCAGAGGAGCAAGGGGAGCGCTGCCACCAAGATATAATGGACTTTGAATACAGATATCAGGGATCTTGTAATGAAGACATGATAGGAGGATACATTTGGGGGCTAAAACGGGAAAGTGATTTGTTGCTGCTCGCAAATCTAGAAAAACTTCTCATTTTTAACTTTGTAAATATGTTTCAGAGTTTAAAATATAATTTGTATAAATTTGATTTTATGTAAATTTTATCTATTTTATTATATGTTTTTTGTTTTACATCCAAAACTAACAAAAAATATTGAAATTTAACCATTTTTTGTCAAAAATTCATCCTGTAAACCAGAAAAGCAAAGTGTAAAAGGAATAATGGGTATTTTCTATTGTTTTGCAATAAAAGGAGTTGGAAAACAACATTGTGTTACATAGTGTAATTTTAGCAGTGGCAGAGGTTTGTTGAAATTTTAAGATACTGGTTAACATCTCAGTGATATTGGAATTACAAATACATGACTAGTCGAGGAAGGGAAGGTATGGAGGATACAGGTAAAGGAAGAGTGAGGGAAGAAGCCGTGGTGACAAAGGAGGTCGAGGCTGACAGATTCACAGCAGGAATGAGTTAGGTCATCCCTCCATCCTGAGTTACTCTTTCAGCAGATTTATTATTAAAATATTGACTTACAAAGCCAGTACCACATTTCATCTGAACTTGTAGTTCCTACAAACAATTTCTTTATGAAGAATAACTTATTGAAATTATGCATATAGAGGAGAAAAAATTAAATAACTATTAACGAAGATATTGTGGATACTGATAACTCATTCATGCTGAAATTCATCATAATGATGCGATTAAATTCTGATTCATCTAGAAACTTTGCAGACAGTCAGGAACATGACAGTCAGGAACATAACAGAAGCTTGTAATAGAGACTTAAGTTCATAATAAATAATATCTATACAATTATTGTTGGACACTTCAATAATCTAAAATTTAACTAGTGCCACCTGTCAGATAATTAAAACGTTAATTGGTTTATTATCATGGGAGATGAATAGTCATAAGTATTGGAATAGATAAAAACAATGATCTACACTATACTAAGCAATGTCTTGTTGTCAACAACAAATACAATACGATTATCATATTGTTACGAAGAAATTTAGAGCACAAACTTACAGAAATATTTATCAAAGTATAATACTGTCACTGGACACCAACATGAATATTCTTACAAAAGATGTCAAGAAACTTGAGAGTGTTGCGAAGAAGTGTTTCTAAAATTATTTTCGCTCAATATATGGACGCAACACTGTGACTTGCCACAAACTTTCACAATATGCGAGTTCCACTCTACTGTACTAATATGGGGTTAGTGTAATGATGTCATAATCATGGTGTAAGTCGCATCCCAAAGGAAAACAATCAGTTACAATGACATTTTATTCTAGTAAAAACATTACTCACTCCTAGAAACTAAAGAAAGTGTAGTGTATTAGGGTTGTTGAATATGTGTGTGTGTTAGTGTATTTATATTTATATATGTCGTGCCGAATAGGTAAAACTGGCGATTTTGGCTTAAATATCCACGCTCTTCTTGCCGAATAAGGCAAGCGAAAATTTGTGTATGCAATAATTTCGCAAAAATAATTCTAAACCAAATGAAAAAAAATATATTTCATAATGTATGTTTATTATTAAATTATTGTAAAATTATCTTAAATATATTTAGTTGGATTAGGCTAAATTAAATTACGCTTGTTATAATAAGGTTAGACAAGTTTTCTAAGGTTCTTTTGGTACAAAATTATTAATTTTTTACATCAGCATAAATGAAAAAAAATATCTTTAAACGTATAAGAGAAAATTTAAGAAAGGACTTAATTTTAAATTAAGTCTCGCTAATTAACCAGTTTTACCCATTCGGCACGACACACAGACACACAGACACACACACACACACACACACACACACACACACACACACACGTATGACTCACGAAATCGTAATGACACGATTGCAAACAAACCATACCACGGGTGGGGTGGAGACACTCTGACCACGGGTTCGAACCCCACCCGTGGTATGGTTTGTTTACACACACGTATATATATATGTCGTGCCGATTAGGTAAAACTGGTCAATTAGCAAGAACTCATTTAAAATTAAGTCCTTTCCAAAATTTTCTCTTATACGTTTAAAGATATATTTTTTTCATTTATGTTAATGTAAAAATTTATAATTTTGTACCAAAATAAACTTAGAAAACTTACCTAACCTTATTATAACAAGCGCAATTTAATTTAGCCTAACCCAACTAAATATATTTTAGATACGTTTACAATAATTTAATAATAAATAAACACATTGAAATATATTTTTTTCGTTAGGTTCAGAATGATTTTTGCGAAATTACTGCATACACAAATTTTCACTTGTCTTATATGGCAAGATGAGCGTTGCTATTTAAGCCAAAATCGCAAGTTTTACCCAATCTGCACGACATATATATATATATATATATATATATATATGTCGTGCCGATTAGGTAAAACTGGTCAATTAGCAAGAACTCATCTAAAATTAAGTCCTTTCTAAAATTTTCTCTATACGTTTAAAGATATATTTTTTCATTTATGTTAATGTAAGAATTTATAATTTTGTACCAAGAGAAACTTTGAAAACCTACCTAACCTTATTACAACAAGCGCAATTTAATTTAGCCTAACCCAACTAAATATATTTTAGATACGTTAACATTAATTTAATAATAAATAAACACATTGAAATATATTTTTTCGTTATGTTCAGAATGATTTTGGCGAAATTATTGCATACACAAATTTTCACTTGTCTTATATGGCAAGGTGAGCGTTGCTATTTAAGCCAAAATCGCAAGTTTTACCTAATCGGCACGACATATATATATATATATATATATATATATATATATATATATATATATATATATATATATATATATATATATATATATATATATATATATATATAGGGAGGTACCACCTCCCACACAGTCGTCCTGACCACTGCACCACACAGTCGTCCTGACCACTGCACCACACAGTCGTCCTGACCTCTGCACCACACAGTCGTCCTGACCTCTGCACCACACAGTCGTAATCTTTAGATAATAAGTTTTACTTTATAAGTCAATGGTTGTGTTGGCAATGGTTGTGTTGGCAGTGGTTGTGCTGACAATGGTTGTGTTGACAATGGTTGTGTTGACAGTGGTTGTGTTGACAATGGTTGTGTTGACAATGGTTGTGTTGACAATGGTTGTACAACTTTTTATTCTGATCATCGCCACCTTCCTCATCGCTCGCCCTCACTTCTCATTAATGTGCTATCAACATTCTTATTTTCACATATAACATTGGCAATTTTGTGTCTGTCCGTGTTCACGAGTGTTTCCTCCGAAAGGACCAATTTTAAATTTATTTATGGTAAGCACTAAATCCATATGAGTCATTCAGTGCAAGGCCTGGTAGAGGCTTCATCCTCCGTCCGCTGAGCGCGAGACAGACGCTTTTCTTATATGTACTCACCTAGCATATCTGTTTCTGGCTGTAAGGACAAGTCCTAGCTCTCTGACTCTCACACTTGAACTACTAATTTCTTATTTAGGTTATTTGTGAAATGTTTCAGCGATGACATTGTGGCTCTCATACCTCTTAATAAACTATCCATAAATCATACTGCATCTCTGTTTCTCTTCCACCCTCTAATTCTCTCTCTCTCTCTCTCTCTCTCTCTCTCTCTCTCTCTCTCTCTCTCTCTCTCTCTCTCCTCTCGCTCTCTCTTTCTCGCTCTCTCTGGCTCGTTCTCTCCGCCGCTTGCGCAATAGCTAGAGGATCTTCAAACTCGGGTATTGATATGTGTTGACCACAGGTAATGGAGTTGTGACGCCAGAGGCAGTGTACACTTAAGTTATAGATATTGAGGGATTAAACCTGGAAATTATAGAGGCGGGAAATGTGAACACAGAAGCAAGGTTCATGGGGATGTGAGCTCAAATGCTACTCATCTATGAACTCCGAATACCAGGGATGCTTGACCAAGACCAGTGATCCCAAGAGTTTTGTATTAAACTTCTCAGTATTTGTGAATTGTCTAATAACTGTATAGATTTGTAGATGAAATGATGAGCTCAAATAAAATCTAATTACACCTGGAGGAGGAGAGTGAAACCATACATACCAGGCAGTGTTACATACCAGGCAGTGTTACATACCAGGCAGTGTTACAAGGTTCAACAATGTTGTCGATGTCTTGGTCATCGCCCCAAGACACCTCAACACTGTAGAATTCTTAAACAACATAGAACCTTCCATTAAGTTTCTCTGGAGAAGATGAACTTACTGGAGTTTTAGTTCTAAAGAAACCCAACTAACAAAGACGACCTTTTGCATTTCTTCTCACACCACAGCACACGCATTAAGAAGGGCGTCGTAATTGCATCCTGTCTGAGGGTCTTACGTATCACCATTTATCATTATTTATTAGAGTGCAGTTATATACACAAAGTTTACCCCAATCTACATTACCCGGACCCTTTATCACTGACTGTAATATAAAGGCAGAAAAGATCACTAACACTGCTAGGCAACAACGTACCACGAAGAGATTCATCGTCCTGCACGGTAACCAAACTAAAACAATTAAGGATCTCGTAGCTAATTAAAAAAGACAACACCATGAAACCAGTGCTGGATTTACTCCATTCCATGTGGGTCGTCTGACAGAATTTATGTTGGGGAAATCTCATGAAATACCACACAAAGAAACAATGAGCACCGCTAAGCTTCCCAGACTTGAACAATCCTTGTGGACTTCTCATGGACTTCTCAGGGAATCCGACTGTCGCAACAGACGGTGTCGAGAGTCATCACTCATGGCTACAGGCACCATCTTAACTCAGTATAGAGGGAGAATCATTATTTCTAAAATCTTAGCATAATGTAATTTGCCAGAGCAGAACACAGCCATCAACTAGCCCCGTCCATTTCCCTCCTCTCAACGCACCTTGCACTGACTTTGACCTGATCTCCGTCACTATATAAAATCACTGAAGAATCCCCAGGTGGGCGAGACGTATCCTCAACTAGACGGATTTCGGTCTCTGTTGGATCTAAGCAATGTATTCCAGTATTCCATAACCCCAGTCCCAGGTGCCTCAGTGCACGTCACTGGACAAGTGCAGAGTGCAGCATAGGTTGATAATAAATTTAAATATTAGGATTGAATATCTGATATGAATCAGAAGAGGCATTCACAAGTCATCATATAGAAAGTAATATCCCAATTTCTTCAATAAAAATGGTAAATTATGGCACATGCAGCCCAAATCTAATTGAAACCTTTGGCAGTCCAATATCCTAAAATACACAAGCACATCAATCTTCAAGTTGACATACGAAGTTATCTGTAACGAAGGGCTGCAGGGAGTCAGATGCAACACTCAGAAATTATCGCTCGAAAAGCACAATTTCAACCTTTTAAATTTTTCTTCCATAAAAGCAAATTGAAACCTATTCAAGCTAAAAATCAATCCAAGCGTTTCTCTATGACTGACAACCTTGTAAGAAAGTACAGTAATAAAGTAAGTTTTTTGTAAGCTTAGTCTATAACATACAAATTTTATTAATGACCATATAAATGTACATTATATTGATTTAAATTAGGGTAAATTATTTCACAAACTAATTTTATTAAAATAATTAAAACATTCTACTGAACTTAAACAACCTAACCTCAAGAGTTTGTTTCCTCTGAGAAAAACACATCAGCACTAAAAGTTTAAAGATGACCAGAAAATGTATTTTCTATTTGTTGCACAAAATCCAACAAAATTTGTACCTACGCAACTTAAACCCAGAAAACGTTACATACGTTACATTTCACATGATGTCTTTTACAACTGATACGTTTAAGTCAAGAACAATGAATGATTGGTGAAGGAAGTATGACTGGTAGTATGACTGTTCAGAAAGGAGTATGTGTGTGTTACCTTAACCCCCGCCTCTCCCACCGGGTGAGAGGCAACAAGGGACCCAGAAGGACTGAGTAACGTCACTTGGCTTCCTGCTGTCATCAAGTCCGTAAGTATAGATCTCCACTCTTGTAAATTTAATAGTTTTGCTTTCATATTTCTTTTGTCCGGACTTGGGTAACATTTAGTCATCACCATATTTTTTAAAGGCCTCCAACCTGTTATGTGAATGACGTCTTGTTCGGCTTGTAATTTTCTTTTTCTTTCTCAGCCTTGCTAGCTGGTGTGGGTCACCCATCAGATGCTAGCTGGTGTGGGTCACCCATCAGATGCTAGCTGGTGTGGGTCACCCATCAGATGCTAGCTGGTGTGGGTCACCCATCAGATGCTAGCTGGTGTGGGTCACCCATCAGATGCGGGGTAAGAAGAGCTGCATTGATCTAATCGGTCTGAAACAATAATTCGTAGTCTTGGGAACTCTGGTATTCCGTCACCTTTGGTCTACAAGCCACTACTTAATGAGAACTCTGCTGTGCAGGTCCACGGTCTTGTCAAAGGCCACATCTTCCTTCACCTTTGGATCTACACTCCTGCATCATCACTAGAAATTCTGCTGTTACACCACGTCGGGGCACGTCAACAGACGTATTTGAGAACTGTTTTTTCTATACCTCGAAGACAAAGCTACTATCACGATTACAGAGCTACTATCACGATTACAGAGCTAATATCACGATTACAGAGCTAATATCACGATTACAGAGCTAATATCACGATTACAGAGCTACTATCTCTGCAACTATCTCTGTCGCCAATTTCCAATTGACTACTACGGCTGGCAGCTAACTGTTATCTACGCTACTATCTGTGCTCTGTCATAAGCATTGTAACAGTCTGTTGCTGGACTTGACAATAGTCACGACCACCTCATTACGCTATCTCCAGCGTGCCACTACACTCAAGTGATTCCTGTGCGTCTTGCCATAACACCGGCAGACTCGCAATATCATCTTTATGTACATATTTACATATGCTTGTTCACTTGATTTATTTATTTAATTTTACATCATTTGTTTCAGTTAGGACTATTTCATGTTTAATTGCTTTATATTTTAAGGTGTTTATATTCAGTGAAGTTGTTTATACTTATTTTGTTATTTATTTTTGTTTCCTTCTCATGAGGGGGCCCCATCAAAAGCCGTTTGAGGGTTTGAAGGGCCCCTAACACCTTCACACGCTCCTCTGGAATAGTAGGAATTCAAATTACCTTCAAGAAAAAGGAAAAATGAGTCCAGTATGGGTCAAGAGCTCCTCACCCGTGTCAAGGGAAAATAATGCTATACTGTAAAGTAATACTATACCATTTCGAATAGAAAGTTGTGGTATAGCAGTTATACACTCCATTAAATATACCAACTGTTTTAGTAGAATACTCAGTAAAATTTTGATTTCTAAGATTTGCCTTTCTATAGTTGTCATCCGGAAATAATATTTTGAATGGTCTTTCTATCATTGCATATAGTGCAGCCACGCATGCAAATATTCCCAAGAATCTTGACCAAGATATATTACATCAGCGTTGAAAATTTGAAGCCGAGCGAATATGGTGTTCTCAAGCAATAAACAAATATTTGGAGAAAAAGTAAACTAAAATGTTGCCGAGAATATTCAGAACATGAGTCTCGCCTCGTTAAACTTAAAAACCAGATTTGTTCTATTTAAATTTGCACACCTCGCACTAAACTTATGGTTTATTCTTGGTATTATTATAATCATAAGTAAGCGCTTATAATGGTCACACAACTCCTTCATAAACAATGATCCGCAATATTTTCAAGACAATCAGAAGCAATTTTTAGTTACTGAATAAAAATATATATAACTATTTAATAAATAAAATTAGCAAATTGGAATTTGTGGCAGCCAGTAGCAGCGTAAGTCTTGTGTACGGGGAAGTAAGTGGTGATAATTTGAAGCCTATCAGATGAGTCATTCTTCAGTTATAGCACTGATTCCAACCATTCCAAATTATTTTCATTATTTTACATCAAATTTCCCTGGATGCAAATAAAAGTTAATGGATACTTTTATGGCGCTAAGATACACCAGCCATTAAATAATGAAGTCTTTCAGAAGAGGTATTCTGAAAATTATTAAATATGGTTTAGGAGAATAAAATGGTCAGATCTGAACCCACACATTTCAGTTTCACTCTTTCCTCCGCAACTGAGGGTTTTCTGAGCTCTTGAAGCTCCGCCACTGAGGGTTTTCTGAGCTCTTGAAGCTCCGCCACTGAGGGTTTTCTGAGCTCTTGAAGCTCCGCCACTGAGGGTTTTCTGAGCTCTTGAAGCTCCGCCACTGAGGGTTTTCTGAGCTCTTGAAGCTCTGCCACTGAGGGTTTTCTGAGCTCTTGAAGCTCCGACACTGAGGGTTTTCTGAGCTCTTGAAGCTCCGCCACTGAGGGTTTTCTGAGCTCTTGAAGCTCCGCCACTGAGTGTTTTCTGAGCTCTTGAAGCTCCGACACTGAGGGTTTTCTGAGCTCTTGAAGCTCCGACACTGAGAGTTTTGGAAGCTGTTTGAGCCCTTCCAAGATGCTGGCAATTAATTCAACAACTTTGGTCATAGGAGACATAAACATTCCAATTATTCTTGCTATTTGGCCTCCGTTACCCTGAAGCCGAATGGATGATTAGTTCTTGAATTTTGATCGAAATTAAATCGAAAAACTGATGGAAGAAAACAATTCAGATGTATGGATTATAACATACCTGACCTTTTTATACAAATAATACAAAAAGAATCTATGAAGCTCATTAAACACCTGAAAAGAAAAACTTAAAATATAAAATTGAAACTCGTTGATATTTTGAATTAGAGCTCCTATAAAATTTTACATTCGTTTTGGCGAATGTTCGCATTGATAATATATATATATATATATATATATATATATATATATATATATATATATATATATATATATATATATATATTTTTTTTTTTTTTTTTTTTTTTTTCTCAACAAGTCGGCCGTCTCCCACCTAGGCAGGGTGACCCAAAAAGAAAGAAAATCCCCAAAACGAAAATACTTTCATCATCATTCAACACTTTCACAACACTCATACATAATCACTGTCTTTGCAGGGAGCTGAGATACGACAGCTGAGAATTGTCCCTCCCAGCTGTCACTATCCCAGACACCTCCTTTAAAGTGCAGGCATTGTACTTCCCATTTCCAGGACTCAAGTCCAACTAAATCAAATAACTGGTTTCCTGAATCCCTTCACAAAATGTTACCCTGCTCACACTCCAACAGATCGTCATGTCCCAAAACCATTCGTCTCCATTCACTCCTATCTAACACGCTCACACATGCTTGCTGGAAGTCCAAGCCCTCGCCCACAATACCTCCTTTACCCTTCCTCCAACCTTTCTAGGACGACCCCTACCCGCCTTCCTTCCCCAACAGATTTATACGCTCTCCAACTCATTCTACTTTGATCCATTCTCTCTAAATGACCAAACCACCTCAACAACCACTCTTCAGCCCTCTGACAAATACTTTTAGTAACTCCACACCTTCTCCTAATTTCCACATTCCGAATTTTCTGCATAATATTTACACCACACATTGCCCTTAGACAGGACATCTCCACTGCCTCCAGCCTCCTCCTCGCTGCAGCATTTGCAACCCATGCTTCACACCCATATAAGAGTGTTGGTACCACTATACTTTCGTACATTCCCTTTTTTGCCTCCATGGATAACGTTTTTTGTCTCCACAGATACCTCAACGCACCACTCACCTTTTTTCCTTCATCAATTCTATGGTTAACCTCATCCTTCATAAACCCATCCGCTGACACGTCAACTCCCAAATATCTGAAAACATTTACTTCTTCCATAATCCCCCTCTCCAATGTGATATCCAATTTTTCTTTATTTAAATCGTTTGATACCCTCATCACCTTACTCTTATCTATGTTCACTTTTAACTTTCTACCTTTACACACTCTCCCAAACTCGTTCACTAACCTTTGCAACTTTTCTTTATAATCTCCCACAAGCAAAGTATCATCAGCAAAAAGTAACTGTGTCAACTCCCATTTTGCATTGAATTCTCCATAATTTAATCCCACCCCTCTCCCCAACACACTAACATTTACTTCTTTTTCAACCCCATCTATAAATATATTAAACAAGCATGGTGACATTACACATCCCTGTCTAAGACCTACTTTTACCGGGAAGCAATCTCCCTCTCTCCTACACACCCTAACCTGAGCCTCACTATCCTCATAAAAACTCTTTACAGCCTTCAGTAACTTACTACCTATTCCATACACTTGCAACATTTGCCACATTGCTCCCCTGTCCACTCTATCATATGCCTTTTCTAAATCCATAAATGCAATAAAAATTTCTCTACCTTTATCTAAATACTGTTCACATATATGCTTCACTGTAAACACTTGATCTACACATCCCCTACCCACTCTAAAGCCTCCTTGCTCATCTGCAATCCTACTCTCTGTCTTACCTCTAATTATTTCAATAATAACCCTGCCATACACTTTACCTGGTATACTCAGTAAACTTATTCCCCTATATTTTTACACTCTCTTTATCCCCTTCCCTTTATATAAAGGAACTATACATGCTCTCTGCCAATCCCTAGGTACCTTCCCCTCTTTCATACATTTATTAAACAAAAATACCAACCACTCCAGCACTATATCTCTCCCTTCTTTAAACATTTCTGTCATGATTCCGTCAATTCCAGCTGGTTTACCCCCTTTCATTCTACGTAATGCCTCACGCACCTCCCCCACACTCACATCCTGCTCTTCTTCACTCCTAAACGATGTTGTACCTCCCTGGCCAGTTCATGAAATTACCGCCTCCCTTTTTTCATCGACATTTAAAAGTTCCTCAAAATATTCCCGCTATCTACCCAATACCTCCAGCTCCCAAACTACTAACTCCCCTACTCTGTTTTTAACTGACAAATCCATTCGTTCCCTAGGCTTTCTTACCTTGTTTATCTCACTCCAAATTTTTTTTCTTGTTTTCAGCAAAATTTCTTGACAGAGCCTCTCCCATTCTTTCATCCGCTCTTCTTTTGCACTCTCTCACCACTCTCTTCACCTTTCTTTTACTCTCCATATACTCTGCTCTTCTATTAACACTTCTGTTTTGTAAAAACCTCTCATAAGCTACCTTTTTCACTTTTATCACACCCTTTACTTCTTCATTCCACCACTCACTCCTCTTTCCTTCTGCACCCACCCTCCTATAGCCACAAACTTCTGCCCCACATTCTAATACTGCATTTTTAAAACTATCCCAACTCTCTTCAACCCCCCCACTACTCATACTTGCACTAGCCCACCTTCCTGCCAATAGTTGCTTATATCTCACCCTAACTTCCTCCTCCCTTAGTTTATACACTTTTACCTCTCTCTTACTTGCTGTTGCCATTTTCTTTTTGTCCCATCTACCTTTACTCTAACTGTAGCTACAACCAAATAATGATCTGATATATCCGTTGCCCTCTATAAACATGTACATCCTGAAGCCTACCCATCAACCTTTATCCACCAATACATAATCCAACAAACTACTTTCCTTACGTGCTATATCATACCTTGTATATTTATTTATCCTCTTTTTCATAAAATATGTATTACTTATTACCAAACCTCTTTCTACACATAGCTCAATTAATGGTTCCCCATTTACATTTACCCTGGCACCCCAAATTTACCTACTACTCCTCCACAACATTTTTACCCACTTTAGCATTAAGATCCCCAACCACAATTACTCTCTCACTTGGTTCAAAACTCCCACACACTCACTCAACATTTCCCAAAATCTCTCTCTCCTCTACACTTCTCTCTTCTCCAGGTGCATAAACACTTACTATAACCCACTTTTCACATCCAACCTTTATTTTACTCCACATAATCCTTGAATTTACACATTTATATTCCTTCTTTACCTGCCATAACTGATTATTCAACATTATTGCCACTCCTTCTTTAGCTCTAACTCTATTTGAAACCCCTGACCTAATCCCATTAATTTCTCCCCACTGAAACTCTCCTACCCCTTCAGCTTTGTCTCACTTAAAGCCAGGACATCCAGCTTCTTTCATTCATAACATCTACAATCATCTCTTTCTTATCATTCGCACAACATCCACGCACATTCAAACATCCCACTTTGACGGTTTTCTTCTTTCTTTTTAGTAAGCTATACAGGAAAAGGGGTTACTAGCCCATTGTTCCCGGCATTTTAGTTGACTTTTACAACACGCATGGCTTACGGAGGAAAGATTCTTATTCCACTTCCCCATGGATATGAAAGGAAAAGCAATAAGAACAAGAACTATTAAGAATAAAATCAAAGAAAACTCAGATGAGTGTGTATACATAAACGTGTACATGTTTGTGTAGCGTGACCTAAGTGTAAGTAGAAGTAGCAAGACGTACCTGAAATCTTGCATGTTTATGAGACAGAAAAGACACCAGCAATCCTACCATCATGTAAAACAGTTTCAGGTTTCTGTTTCACGGTCACCTGGCAGGATGGTAGTACCTCCTGGGTGGTTGCTGTCTATCAACCTATATATATATATGTCGTGCCGATTAGGTAAAACTTGCGATTTTGGCTTAAATAGCAACGCTCTTCTTGCCATATAAGACAAGTGAAAATTTGTGTATGCATAATTTCGCCAAAATCATTCTGAACATAACGAATTTTTTATTTCATTGTGTTTGTTTATTATTAATTAAGTTAACGTATCTAAAATATATTTAGTTGGGTTAGGCTAAATTAAATTGCGCTTGTTGTAATAAGGTTAGGTACAAAGTTTCTCTGGTACAAAATTATAAATTCTTACATTAACATAAATGAAAAATATATCTTTAAACGTATAAGAGAAAATTTTAGAAAGGACTTAATTTTAGATGAGTTCTGCTAATTGACCAGTTTTACCTAATCGGCACATAATATATATATATATATATATATATATATATATATATATATATATATATGTCGTGCCGATTAGTAAAACTTGGATTTTGTTAAATAGCAACGCTCTTCTTGCCATATAAGACAAGCGAAAATTTATGTATGCAATAATTTCGCAAAATCGTTCTGAACCTAAAGAAAAAATATATTTCATTGTGTTTGTTTATTATTAAATTAATGTTAACGTATCTAAAATATATTTAGTTGGGTTAGCAAATTAAATTGCGGTTGTTGTAATAAGTTAGGTAGGTTTTCAAAGTTCTTGGTACAAAATTATAAATTTTACATTAACATAAATGAAAAATATATCTCTAAACGTATAAGAGAATTTTTTAGAAAGGACTTAATTTTAAAGAGTTCTGTAATTGACCAGTTTTACCTAATCGGCACGACATATATATATATATATATATATATATATATATATATATATATATATATATATATATATATATATATATATATATTCGTGCCGATTAGGTAAAACTGGTCAATTAGCAAGAACTCATCTAAAATTAAGTTCTTTCTAAAATTTTCTTATACGTTTAAAGATATATTTTTTCATTTATGTTAATGTAAGAATTTATAATTTTGTACCAAGAGAAACTTTGAAACCTACCTAACCTATTACAACAAGCGCAATTTAATTTAGCCTAACCAACTAAATATATTTTAGATACGTTAACATTAATTTAATAATAAACAAACACAATGAAATATATTTTTTCGTTATGTTCAGAATGATTTTGGCGAAATTATTGCATACACAAATTTTCACTTGTCTTATATGGCAAGATGAGCGTTGTTATTTAAGCCAAAATCGAAGTTTACTAATCGCACGATATATATATATATATATATATATATATATATATATATATATATATATATATATATATATATATATATATATATATATATATATATATATATATATATGTCGTGCCGATTAGGTAAAACTGGTCTATTAGCAAAACTCACCTAAAATTAAGTCCTTTCTAAAATTTTCTTATACGTTTAAAGATGTATTTTTTCATTTATATTAATGTAAGAATTTATAATTTTGTACCAAGAGAAACTTTGAAAACCTACCTAACCTTATTACAACAAGCGCAATTTAATTTAGCCTAACCCAACTAAATATATTTTAGATACGTTTACAATATTTTAATAATAAACAAACACAATGAAATATATTTTTTCGTTAGGTTCAGAATGATTTTGGCAAATTATTGCATACACAAATTTTGCTTGTCTTATATGGCAAGAAGAGCGTTGCTATTTAAGCCAAATCGAAGTTTACCTAATCGGCACGACATATATATATATATATATATATATATATATATATATATATATATATATATATATATATATATATATATATATATATATATAATATAGTCTCGATTAGGTAAAACTGGTCAATTAGCAAGAACTCATTTAAAATTAAGTCCTTTCTAAAATTTTCTTATACGTTTAAAGATATATTTTTTCATTTATGATAAAGTAAAAATTATAATTTTGTACCAAGAGAAACTTTGAAAACCTACCTAACCTTATTACAACAAGCGCAATTTAATTTAACCTAACCCAACTAAATATATTTTAGATACGTTTACAATAATTTAATAATAAACAAACGCAATGAAATATTTTTTTCGTTAGGTTAAGAATGATTTTGGCGAAATTATTGCATACATAAATTTTCACTTGTCTTATATGGCAAGGTGAGCGTTGCTATTTAAGCAATCAGTTTTACTAATCGACAATATATATATATATATATAATATATATATATATATATATATATATATATATATATATATATATATATATATATATATATGTGATGAACGAATAGACGATCATGCATAAACGAGATACTAGGAAGATAAGAATAAAGTCGATAAAACCCAACAGTCTATATATTTATACGTTTAACGATATATTTTCATTTATGTTAATGTAAGAATTTTATAATTTTTCCAAAGAAACTTGAAACCTACTAACCTTATTATAACAAGGATTAATTTAGCTACAACTAACATATAATATGTAAATTAATTACAACACAATGAAATATATTTTCTTCGTTGGGTTCGAATGATTTTGAAATGATGTCAAAAGTTTTGCTTTCTATGGGAAGAGACCGTCTATTAGGCAGTCGCAAGTTGTTGATGCACGACATATATAGTGTGAGATTAGGAAGACTGAAGAGAAGAATATCTAGAATTAAATCCTTCAAAATTCTATTTTTATACGTTTAAAGATATATTTTTTCATTTATGTTAATGTAAGAATTTATAATTTTGTCCAAGAGAAACTTTGAAAACCTACCTAACCTTATTACAACAAGCGCAATTTAATTTAGCCTAACCCAACTAAATATATTTTAGATAGTTAACATTAATTTAATAATAAACAAACACAATGAAATATATTTGTTTCGTTATGTTCAGAATGATTTTGGCGAAATTATTGCATACACAAATTTTGCTTGTCTTATATGGAAGAGAGCGTTGCTATTTAAGCAAAATCGCAAGTTTTACCTAATCGGCACGACATATATTCGTGCATTAGTAAAATGGTCAATTAGCAAGAACTCATCTAAAATTAAATCCTTTCTAAAATTTATTCTTATACGTTTAAAGATATATTTTTCATTTATGTTAATGTAAGAATTTATAATTTTGTGCCAAGAGAAAACTTTGAAAACCTACCTAACCTTATTACAACAAGCGCAATTTAATTTAGCTAACCCAACTAAATATATTTTATATACGTTAACATTAATTTAATAATAAACAAACGCAATGAAATCTATTTGTTTCGTTATGTTCAGAATGATTTTGGCGAAATTATTGCATACACAAATTTTCACTTGTCTTATATGGCAAGGTGAGCGTTGCTATTTAAGCCAAAATCGCAAGTTTTACCTAATCGGCACGACATATATATATATATATATATATATATATATATATATATATATATATATATATATATATATATATATATATATATATTATATATATATATATATGATGTGTCATTAGCAAAACTCATTTAAAATTAATCATCCTATTCTAACAATTCACTTTTATCAACACCACACAAAATCACAAACAACACTAATATATATATCTCGTTGCTGATTAGTAAATGTAATTTAGCAAGAATCTATTTAAATTAGTCCTTTCTAAAAATTCTCTTATACGTTTAAAGATATATTTTTCATTTATGTTAATGTAAAAATTTATAATTTTGAACCAAGAGAAACTTTGAAAACCTACCTAACCTTATTACAACAAGCGCAATTTAATTTAGCCCAACCCAACTAAATATATTTTAGATACGTTAACATTAATTTAATAATAAACAAACACAATTAAATATATTTTTTCGTTATGTTCAGAATGATTTTGGCGAAATTATTACATACACAAATTTTCACTTGTCTTATATGGCAAGGTGAGCGTTGCTATTTAAGCTAAAATCGCAAGTTTTACCTAATCATGACATATATATATATATATATATATATATATATATATATATATATATATATATATATATATATATATTTTGAGTTTACTTTAATCCCCTAATTTATTGAATAATTTGAATGATCCTTTTATAGTCATTAGGCTTCAAACCTCTAATAACCCTATGTAGTTTCAGTATGTACGGGCTGTCATCTTGGATTGTGCCACCTGGCATGTTTAGCCCACACTCTGGGGAATTTCAATGATCCCAGCTTATTTTCTTAGGAAATATTTAAGAGTACAATTGTAGCACTTAGATACTTATTAGCTTTCCTCAGATATGTTTTTTTTTATTTATATGTGTCATCAATCGTTATTATTTTGCAACCGATTCAGTTTCTATTTATTACACTATCTACATCTCCTTAATTAGCAGTTATTTAGTTATAATTCTTATCTTCTCAGCAATAAAATTGTAACTTAATTCAGGAATATATTTAATGAAACTTTTACATTAGATTTAAACCTCCTAACTTACCAAAGAATTTCATTCGACTCATAACTTTGCAACCAAATAATTTCAACTCTTAACAACCAAACAATTACATTAAAACTTCAACATTAGATCAAGCTAGTTACCACCTGTACCTCTGCTGTCACACATTTACTGTTCCTGACCTTTTAACCAAACAATTGTAACTCAAAACTTACAAAACAAACAATTACAACTCCTAACTTAGCAACCAAGCAATTAGAACTCGTATCGTTATTATTATTATTATTATTGTTATTATTATTATTATTAATATTAATATTATTATTATTATTATTATTATTATTATTATTATTATTATTATTATTATTATTATTTTTCAACTTTTAAGGACACTTGCATAAAGTTCAGGGAATTTATTAAAAGAAACGTTTCACAACGAGTGACTTCATCAAGACACATGAAGTCACTCGTGGCAATACGTATCCTTTTAATAAATAATGTGAACGGTACCATGTGTGTTTTTATCCACAGTCTGTCGGCATCACTATACCATTTCAATAGGAATCTTTTGTTTTGTACTCTAACGGGTACTCAGATTTCGTAATCTGATACTGTCACTTGTTTTGTATTATAAGAGGAATGCTGATTTTTGTACTCTGAAGGATCTCTGGTTTTTACATTCTGCAGCCAAAAATATATAACAAATGTTCATAAGGCTTATATTTCCTTATTCAAAAATACAAAATTTGTAAATAAGAACATAAGAAAGAAGGAACACTGCAGCAGGCCTACTGGCCCATGCGAGGCAGGTCAAGTCTCAAACCGGCTAAGCCAATGCCCCGACCCAGCCAGGTCAGGTTACATTCACTTAAGGAAGGAGCACGGCATCTGACCTAGTAGCACAAGCTAGTCAGGACCAACTCACACCCACCCGCACCCCACCTGAAGTTAACCATCACCAGGTAAACTCCAGGTAGTCAGGTCACTTCCACTTAAGGAATTAGTACGGCATCTGACCTAGTAGCACAAGCTAGTCATGTCCAACTCACACCCACCCACACCCACTCATGTATTTATCTAACCTATTTTTAAAACTACACAACGTCCCAGCCCCTATGACGATACTCGGGAGTTTGTTCCACTCATCCACAACTCTATTACCAAACCTGAATCTGAACTTTTCCAACTTGAAACCATTGCTGCGAGTCCTGTCTTGGCTGGATATTTTCAGCACGCTATTTACATCCCCTTTATTTATTCCTGTTTTCCATTTATACACCTCAATCATATCCACCCTAATTCTACGCCTTTCTAGAGAGTGCAAACCTCTAGGGAAGATTTCTGATACATGGGATCAACTTTGTCATCCTCCTCTGTACGTTTTCCAGTGCATTTATATCCATTCTGTAATACGGTGACCAGAACTGTGCAGCATAATCTAAATGAGACCTAACCAAAGCTATATAGAGTTGAAGAACAACCTGAGGACTTCTATTATTTATACTTCTTGATATGAAGCCAAGGATTCTGTTAGCTTTATTGCGAACACTTATGCACCGTTGTCTTGGTTTCAGATTACTACTAACCAGAACTCCTAAATCCTTCTCGCAATCACAAGTATTAAGATCTACATTATTCAGTTTATATGTGGCATGGTTATTGTCCTGCCCAACATTTAGAACTTTGCATTTGTCTACATTAAACTGCATCTGCCACTTCTCCGACCACTGCATCAGTCTATTCAAATCATCCTGGAGTGCTCTAATGTCCTCATTAGAATGAATTGGATGGCCTATTTTGGTATCATCAGCAAATTTGCTTATGTTGCTATTTATTTCCTCATCTATGTCGTTTATGTAAATTGTAAACAACAGGGGGCCCAAAACTGACCCCTGTGGAACACCGCTTGAGACGTGCCCCCATTCTGATTTCTCTCCATTTATGCACACTCTCTGCCGCCTATTTGTCAACCATGCCTCTACAGAGGAAAAAATTTCTTCTCCTATTCCGTGTGCCTTAAGTTTCCTTAATAGCCTCTGATGTGGATTTTTACCGAAAGCCTTACTGAAGTCCATATACACAATATCATATTCATTACCATGATCTACCTCCTCAAACACCCCTTAGTAAAACCGTGTAGAGATTCATTAATCAATTTATGCTTTTCAAGATGGCTACGAATTGCCTCGGCAATTATTGATTCCATAAATTTACCAACTATGGAGGTAAGGCTTATTGGTCTATAGTTCGAAGCTAAGGACCTGCACCTGCCTTGTAAATAGGTATTACATTTGCCCTTTTCCACTTGTCTGGCACTATGCCAGTTTTAGTGATATATTGAAAAAAATTGCCAGAGGTTTGCTAAGTTCCTCTTTACATTCCTTTAAAACTCTTGCAAACAGTTCATCAGGGCCTGGGGATTTGTTAGGTTTTAATTTCTCTATTTGTCTGAGGACCATGTCACTAGTTACCCCAATCGAGCATAGTCTATTATCTTCCTGTTCAACATAATTTATTATTTCTGGAATTCCGCTAGTATCTTCCTGAGTAAAAACTGAGAGGAAGTAAGTATTGAAAATTTCACACATAACCTTATCACTGTCCATGATCTGTCCTGAGTTACTCTTAAGTGGGCCTATCTTGTCCCTAATCTTACTTCTGTATACCTGAAAGAACCCTTTTGGGTTAGTCTTCGAATCCCTTGCGACCTTTTTGCTTTTCTTATTCCTTTTTTTATTTCTCTCTTTAATTGAAAATATTGATTTCTTATCTGTTCATCCCCTCTTTTGATACGCCTATATATGCCTCTCTTTTGACCAATGAGATGTTTTAATCTATTGTTCATCCATTTAGGATCATTTTTGTTAGATCTAATTTCCCTACTCGGAACAAAAGTTGTCTGGGCAGCTAGAACTACGCTCTGGAAAACGTCATATTGGCAAAAAAAACCACGTACATAACCCATAGTCAGGTCATCCGATGTTTCTAATCTTATATATTGTCTAACACAACAATTTAAATTATCTCTGACATACATCGCCACTCCACCACCCTTCCTGTTGACCCTATCAGTGTGGAATAGTTTATAACCCTGTATGTTGCACTCGGAAGGCATTTCTCTATCTTTCAGGTTGAACCAGGTCTCTGTTATAGCAATAATATCTATATTACCTGCACTTGCAAGTAATCTTAGCTCATCTATCTTATTTCTTAGACTCCTACTATTTGTATAGTAAACCTTAAGGGAGCTAGTCACTCGTTGCCCTCTACTATCTCTCTTGTTTGTTGATCAATTGCTTTGCCTTTACTAGCAACTTTATGTGATCCCATAAAAGTATCCCTGTATTCCATAACTCCAATCCCCAGTACACGAAACTGGAATAGTGCAGAGTGCGGCATAAGTTGATAAAATGGTGGCAAAAGCTCTCGCTTCACACGGCGAGGGCCCGGGTTCGATTCCCGGCGAAGGGGTGGAAACATTGGACGTGTTTCCTTGCACCGGTTGTCTATGTTCACCCATTCCCCATCGCCTACTATTCATCTGAAGCCACGGTCAATGGCCAAGGGTCAGAGCAACAAAAGAAGATCCCGTAACCAGCAAAGGACTCCTAACATCACAGGTGAGAGCAGCAATCCTACAAGGAAAACTTCTCGTACTGCCAGCCAGGACACAACCCTCATCACCCACCTGCACCATCACAACACTCGACAGACAAAAACAAATATGGCCGCCGCCATAATCCAAGATAACTCCTTCCATGGATTTGATGTTAAGAAGATTACTGACCCAGAAATAGCAAAACTCCTTACGATCCAGAACCAAACAATCACCAAGCTTACCCAGGAAATTCAGGAGCTTAAAACCTCCAATTTACAGTACCTCATGAAGATCACAACCCTGGAAGACAAACTAAACACCCTAGAACAACTAACCAACACAGTCCGCGGACACCATCGACACTCTAAAAGACCAAGTCACCCAACTGAATAACAACATCATAGAAAAAAGATCACGAGTGGATCTACAACTTACCGAAGTCATCAACAACTTCCAAGACCATAATGACCAACTACAGCTATGTGACGTTGTTGTAGTTAATAGCAAACATCTCCCACCTACAGTTACCCAAGAGACATGCATGGAGGCCACCCTACAACTTTTCAAGGACCACCTTAACCTAAACATACGTAGTGATGAACTAAAAGATTGCAAACTGATGGGCTACCAAGCAGGGAAAAAACAGTGCTATTAAAATTCAATACCAGCTTGCAAAGAAATAACCTACTAAAAACATCCATAGCTGTGAAATCAGATGTATATATCAATGAATGCCTTACCAAAACAAGACAAAACCTCCTTTATCGACTAAGAAAATTACGCAATGCCCAAAAAATCCATCAGTGCTTTGTGAGGGAAGGTAAAATCGCAATTAGGAAACAGCCCACTGGGAAGAGGTACTTCATCTCTACAGAATATGAACTAAAAACATTCCTGAGTGAGGCTGGGTTAACAGAATCAGAATAAAATGCAGTTTATACCCACCGTCCACGAATAGTGTTTTGAATCATCCTGTAACATTTATATACCACCATAATATTTTATTTCCTAAGTTCAATACCCACTCTAGTTATAAATTTTCCCGTTTAGTTCAATACCATTTACCTAACTTATTTTAAATTTCTTTATTAATTTTATTTAATAACTCAAATCTTTTTAAATTATTTTTAATTACTTCTACATACCATAATTTACACTTAACCTACTGCCCCCACATTTCTTCTTAACCTTTTATTGCTACATTGTTCTTGTGATTTACGGTACAGTTCTCGTGTGTTGTTGTATTGTTCTTGTAATTTACGGTACAGTTCTCGTCATTTGTTGTATTGTTCTTGTGATTTACGATACAGTTCTCGTGTGTTGTTGTATTGTTCTTGTGATTTACGGTACAGTTCTCGTGTGTTGTTGTATCGTTCTTGTGTTTTACGGTACAGTTCTCGGGTGTTGTTGTATAGTTCTTGTGTTTTACGGTACAGTTCTCGCGTGGTTTTGTATTGTTCTTGTGTTTTACGGTACAGTTCTCGCGTGTTGTTGTATTGTTCTAGTGTTTTACGGTACAGTTCTCGTGTGTTGTTGTATTGTTCTAGTGATTTACGGTACAGTTCTCGCGTGTTGTTGTTTTGTTCTTGTGATTTACGGTACAGTTCTCGTGTGTTGTTGTATTGCTCTCGGATTTAATGTATTGTTTTTTATGTATTACTGTACTAGTTTGTCATTTTACTGTATTGTCTTACTGTATTGTACTTATGTATTACTGTATTTTTTCATTACATTTAGGTACTGTTCTTGTATGTTGCTGTACTTTTTTGCATGTTACCCTACTGTTCTTGCCTGTTTAACTATCGTTGTTACTGTATTGTTCTTCTCTGTAACTGCACTTGTGGTTTACATTGCTCTTTTTTATTTGTCACTGAACTGTTCTTGCTTGTCACTTTAATGTTGTTGCACGTTACAGTTCTTTTGTGTTGCTGTATTTTCCTATGACACCTTCAACAATAGTTTCTTCCATATTGTCATTAATGTCTCCCACAACAATTATGTCGACTCAAAATTCCCAAAACATTCACTTAACAATTCCCAGAATCCACATCCCACTCTCTCATTCACACTTATCTCCTCTATATGATTTTAATACAAATAGCAATACATATCACTCACAAAAATAATATCTCCATGAATAATATCGCATGGTAGTCTCGATTGGACAAAAAATATTTGCTGTACTGCAATATAATAGTGAAAAACGTTCAACAAAAATATATTATTTTGCAACAATGCTCTTCTTGTTATGTTTAACTTATGTTAAGTTATGTTAATCCATACATCCCCTTCCCTTTTTAGTCTGTGCTCTTCATTACTTAAACTCTGTCTTTCACATCACTATGTAAATCACAGTTGTGATATAGTACATATTTCCTGGTATACTCAGCAGACAATACACAAACATCTACTGTTCATATTGCTTACAAAATATTTTACAATTCTAACACTGTGTCTGGCAGTTGTTGAAGTGTATTAGAAGCAAAGTGTGACACAAAGCTAGACTTGCGAAGAGCGATGTTTACTAACTAATAGATGTAATTAAAACTCAGATACTATTATTCTACATCAACACTGCTTCAGTAGTTTCAACAGTGCGTAAACATTTGACGGTTATAAACAGAGAATCACACTTCTGTTCACCCGTTAAGGGATCTTTTGAAATATCAATTGTAATATGCACCTGAATAAAGACATTTTGCACAAATATGTTTTCATTCAGAACAATTTCCTTAAAGGAAAGTTTATGAAATATCTTTAACCGGCGTTATTTCGTTAGTATGTTTTCCCAACACTGTATACTATGATAGTGTTATAAGACTTAGTCTTTGATTGTTTGTGAAGACTTTGATAAGACGATATACACTCACTGTGTAAACTCAGTGTAGTGTTCTAGTGAGTTGTACACCCAGATACTTGTGTGAGTCTTAAGAGTTTTGTGTGATGGACCTCAATTAATATAATTAGTGTTGTGTTGAACTTTGAACACTAATCTACGCACATAAAAACGTTAACAAATACACCTACACAACTAAATAATTGAACAAACTAATAATTGACATAGGTACAATAATAAATATAAATATATGTTCCAAATTTACACTAGTGGCCACTCCTTGGTGGGCTAACTGGGATAGAGATTTCTCTTGTCTCAGGTAGTCGACGTTCGGGTCTGTCCAGGTGGATGTTATTACAGAGCGCAGATTTTCTGCGTGTCCTCCTCTGTAATAACATCTACCTTCGTATACTGATATTAATACACTTGTGTAGTAATATCATATATGGGCAGTGCTTCAAGGGTGGCTAAAACTGCTGACCTCAGGGAAGTGGTGAAGGGTGAATACCTGGACCCACGGACCTGGGGTGGGACTTGCTGACCTCAGGGAAGTGGTGAAGGGTGTATACCTGGAACCACGGACCTGGGGTGGGACTTGCTGACCTCAGGTAAATGGTGAAGGGTGAATACCTGCAGCCATGAACCTGGGGTGGGACTTGCTGACCTCAGGGAAGTGGTGAAGGGTGTATACCTGGAACCACAGACCTGGGTGGGACTTGCTGACCTCAGGAAAGTGGTAAAGGGTGAATACCTAGAATCACGGACCTGTGGTGGGACTGCTGACCTCAGGGAAGTGGTGAAGGGTGAATACCTGGAACCACGGACCTGGGGTGGGACTGCTGACCTCAGGGAAGTGGTGAAGGGTGAATACCTGGAACCACGGACCTGTGGTGGGACTGCTGACCTCAGGGAAGTGGTGAAGGGTGAATACCTGGAACCACGGACCTGGGGTGGGACTGCTGATCTCAGGGAAGTGGTGAAGGGTGAATACCTGGAACCACGGACCTGCGGTGGGACTGCTGACCTTGGGGGGAGGGACTGGGTGAGGCATCAAAAATACCGAAAAAAAATCTAGAACTTCAGGGGAAGGGAAGACATCCGGGGGCCCACGGATGGATTCCTAGAGGAGATACATGAACCTGGGGAAGGCTTAGATGCAAGATCACTATGTGTAGGACAGGAAGTGGGGAAGGGAGAATATATGAGGGGACACAGATTTACTCCTGGACACATGAACCTAGGGAAGGTAAGATTACTGAGTGTAGGACAGGAAGTTGGGAAGGGAGAATATCTGAGGGGACACAGATGGACTCCTGGACACATGAACCTGGGGAAGGTAAGATTACTGAGTGTAGGACAGGAAGTTGGGAAGGGAGAATATCTGAGGGGACACAGATGGACCCCTGGACACATGTACCTGGGGAAGGTAAGATTACTGAGTGTAGGACAGGAAGTGGGGAATGGAGAATATCTGAGGGGACACAGATAGACTCCTGGACACATGAACCTGGGAAAGGTAAGATTACTGATTGTAGGACAGGAAGTTGGGAAGGGAGAATATCTGAGGGGACACAGATGGACTCCTGGACACATGAACCTGGGGAAGGTAAGATTACTGAGTGTAGGACAGGAAGTGGGAAGGGAGAATTTCTGAGAGGACACAGATGGACTCATGGACATATAGACCTGGAGAAACTTCAAAAACACAGTAAGTTAGTGGACCTTAAAGACGAACCACTGGCCTCCACTGGCAGGGTCTGGTAACTGAGGCTGAAAGTGGTCGCAAACAACTGCTAATAATAATAACAATAATTATACATAATTATATATCATATTAGTTTCACCTGTATGTGGTTGTTATATTTAGTATGTCAATAATGTCTAGAAGTATCAATTATTATTATTATTATTATTATTATTATTATTATTATTATTATTATTATTATTATTATTATATTATATAATTAATTACTTATTCTTTGTATACTTTGTTTTTTGTTTAAACATAAGTGACATCACATATTCTTGTATGAAACCCATAGTGACATCACACATTGCCTAAGACTCACAGTGACATCACACATCGTTATCTAAGACTCACAGTGACATCACACATCCTTTTCTAAGACTCACACATCACTTTCTAAGACTCATAGTGACATCACTAGTGACATTATCTACTCAGTGACATCGCACACAGTAATATCCTGTCCGTAAGATGCATCAACCATTACATGTTGACGTCGTTCAGAGTGAGTGACCTCCTGGTGGCCGGGTCTGGTAACACAACTAACTCTGAGGTTCACAGTAGCCGGAAACTCTTGAGTTTTGCCACTTTGTGGCGTTATATCTCATAGTAGTAACAACATATATCAACACTATTGTGAGTTGATTGTGTAGGAATAATTAGACATGCAAATAACACTAGCCTGAAGGTCAATAAAAATGTAAGTATTCCAGAGAGACTTGACCTGGTGACCCTACACACTTTACCTCCCGATGATGCAACTTGACCTGGTGACCCAACATACTTTACCTCCCGATGATCCAACTTGACCTGGTGACCCTACACACTTTACCTCCCGATGATCCAACTTGATCTGGTGATCTAACTCACTTTACCTCCCGATGATCCAATTTGACCTGGTGACCCTACACACTTTACCTCCCGATGATCCAACTTGACCTGGTGACCCTACACATTTTACCTCCCGATGATCCAACTTGATCTGGTGATCCAACACACTTTACCTCCCGATGATCCAACTTGATCTGGTGATCCAACACACTTTACCTCCCGATGATCCAACTTGACCTGGTGACCCTACACACTTTACCTCCCGATGATCCAACTTGACCTGGTGATCCAACACACTTTAACTCCCGATGATCCAGCTTGACCTGGTGACCCAACACACTTTACCTCCCGATAAGATAAGATAAGATTTCTTCGGATTTTTAACCCCGGAGGGTTAGCCACCCAGGATAACACAAGAAAGTCAGTGCGTCATCGAGGACTATCTGTCATATTTCCATTGGGGTCCTTAATCTTGTCCCCCAGGCTGCGACCCACACCAGTCGACTAACACCCAGGTACCTATTTGCTGCTGGTGATCCAACACACTTTACCTCCCGATGATCCAACTTGACCACCAAGCTTCCTACTGTTGTTATACACTGTTCTTTATCTTGGGAGGGAGTGTTGTTATGTTATGTTTTACATTATTATGTTTTATTATGTAACATTACGTTACATTATGTTAATAGCTATTAACATAACAGAGAAATAAATGGTATACAGTACCCACACAATGGAAAAGTAGATACACATGCTCTATAATGAGAGCCTTTATTGACAACGTTTCGCCCACACAGTGGGTTTTATCAATTGACAAAGAGATCTACCTGAGCAGAGTTCGTGAGTATATAGGAAGCATAGTGATGTGAAGGTCAGGTAAGAAATGTTGAAGTTGACTGCTGAGAAGAACCTGCCCGATATAGGTAGGTCCCTCTCAAAAGCGATGTGTGTCCACATTGCTTTTCGTTTTTATGCATTACGATTTCAGAGGAAAAAAAAGGCACTAAAGAAAATGTAAGAGGTAAGAGCAATAATTTAGTAGAATACCAGAATCTTCCTCAATGTGTTTTCAAAGTAATCATTATCACGTGAATTTCCACAATGTTTTTCCAAGTTTCCCTTAAAATGTGAGAGGAGAAAGATAAACAATGCTGGAGGTAAGAGCAACAGTTTATTAGAACAAACACTACTAATTACATCTTCAGGTAAGCTGGCTAAGGTGTTGTGGATCCTTCAGATTGTTCACAGTCACCATTATCACCCTTTACTATCTTTCCTTAAGATTTACAAGAGTGAAAAAGGAATAAAAAGGGATATAAGATATGCCACACTTGTAAACATGTTGTTGACCACCACCACACACACACACACACACACACACACACACACACACACACACACACACACACACACACACACACATACACGCCCCGATGGCATGGTGGCTAGCGCTCTTGCTTCACGCACGGAGGGCCCGGGTTCAATTCCCGGCGGGGCCGAAACATTTCGAAGTGTTTCGTTACACACACACACACACATACATACATACAACAGGCCTATTGTCTAATCGACATGTGCCTAGGACGAAATGGTAAAACACACACACACACACACACACACATACACACGAGAAAAAGAGAGGATCACATCAGGAACAATCGAGGGGAGTGTAGAAAAAGGGAGAGCTAAGGTATATGTAGAAGCCCTAACAGACCACAGCAGTGCACAGGGAAAGTTAAGAAGGGAAAGCGACAGGCTACTGGGCCAAGGGATAACAGACAGTGAAGAGATTGAAGAAAAGAAAGCTGCAATGGAGGCAACATTAAACACAAATGCTTACAGAATTCCCTCAACCCCTGTCACTCCATATCAACCAAACACAATAACCAGAAACAAACCACACTTCACAGCCCCCATCCCCTTAAGCACTAATTTCACAATCACAGCAGTCTCTCATAATATTCTGCTCTGCTTCCCATCCTCCCAGCCAAAATAGAATGAATCATTGATGCATCACCTGACATCATAGCACTAACAGAGACAAAACTTACAGGGATGATAACAGATGCAATCTTTCCACCTGGATCCTGAGGAAAGACAGAGAGAACAGAGGAGGGGGAGGAGTAGCGCTGCTCATCAAAAACCAGTGGAGTTTTGAGGAAATGGGAGGAATGGACAGAAGGGAAACAGATGACTTCATTGTCGGAACACTTCAGACTGGGGATCCAAAGGTGATAGCAGTGATGTATAACCCACCACTGAACAGCAGGAGGACAAGACAAAAGTATGATGAGAGCAATAGGGCAATGGTGGCTACACTAGCTGAAGTGGCCAGGAGGGCTCATATGGGTAGGACAAAATTTCTCATAATGGGGAATTTCAAACATAAAGAAATTGACTGGGAAAACCTAGAGCCACATGGGGGACCAGAAACGTGGAAGGCTAAGATGTTGGAGACTGTATTGGAGAACTTCATACACCAACCAGAGAGAGAGAGAGGAGAGGATGTTGCAGCAAGGTTGGATCTCATATTCATCTTGAATAGTTCAGACATAGGGGATATCACACACGAAAGACCCCTTGGCGTTAGTGATCATGATGTCCTGAGTTTTGAATACCTTGTAGAGTTAACAGTGGAGAATACAGCAGCGCGAGAACAACGAGAGAAGCCGAACTTCAAAAAAGGGGACTACATAGGAATGAGAAGTTTCCTGCATGAAGTGCAATGGGAAAGAGAACTAGAGGGAAAGACAGTAAATGAAATGATGGCACTAGTAACCACTAAGTGCAGAGAGGCAGAGGAGAAGTTCATACCAAAGGGTAACAGAAAAAAATGTAAGACCAGAGTGAGCCCATGGTTTAACTGGAGGTGTAAAGAGGACAAAGCCAAGTGTGCTACAGCATTAAAAAGGTATAGAAGGCAAAGGACTCAAGAAAACAAGGAGTTGAGCAGAAGAACCAGAAACGAATATGCTGGGATAAGGAGAGAGGCCCAGAGGTAATACGAGAACGACATAGCATCAAAAGCCAAATCTGAACCAAAGTTGTTATACAGTCACATTAGGAGAAAAACAAGTCACGGACCAGGTAATCAGGCTTAGGAAATAAGGAGGGGAGCTCACAAAAAGTAACCAAGAAGTATGTGATGAACTAAACACATTATTTAGAGAAGTATTCACAATAGAGACAGGAATGCTTCCAGCAAACCGTGGAGGTAGGGTGCACCAGCAGGTGATGGTCACAATACACATAACCAAGGTAGAGGTAAAGAAACTGCTAGGTGAACTAGATACCTCAAAGGCGGTGGGCCCAGATAACATATCTCTATGGATACTGAGAAAGGGAGCAGAAGAACTGTGTGTGCCGCTAGCAGCAATCTTCAGTAAATCTATCGAAACTGGGCAATTGCCTGAGACGTGGAAAACAGCAAATGTAGTTCCAATTTTCAAGAAAGGGGACAGACAGGTAGCATTAAACTACAGACCTGTGTCACGGACTTGTATAGTATGTAAAGTCGTGTAAAATATTATCAGGAGAAGAGTGGTGGAACACATTGAAAAGATTGGACTCATACATGACAATCAGCACGGCTTCAGAGATGGGAAATCCTTTGTCACAAATCTACTTGAGTTCTACGATAAGGTAACATAAGTTAGACAGGAGAGAGAGGGATGGGTAGATTGCATCTTTTGTGACTGCAAGAAGGCTTTTGACACAGTACCACACAAGAGACTGGTGCAAAAATTATAGGAGCAGGCAGGAATAATAGGGAAAGTACTGCAGTGGATCAGGGAATACCTGACAGGAAGGAAACAACGAGTGTTGGTACGTGATGAAGTGTCAGAGTGGGCGCATGTGTCGAGTGGGGTTCCACAAGGGTCACTCCTTGGTCCGGTGCTGTTTCTTATATAAGTGGATGACATGATGAAAGGAATAGATTCAGAAGTGTCACTGTTCGCTGACGATGCGAAACTGATGAGGAGAATACAAGCAGACGAGGATCAGTTAAGATTACAAGGGGATCTGGTCCAACAAATGGCTCCTGGAGTTTAACCCCATTAAGTGTAAAGTCATGAAGATTGGGGAAGGATACAGAAGACCGCAGACAGAGTACAGGTTAGGGGATCAAAGGCTGCAAACGTCACTTAGGGAAAATGATCTTGGGGTAAGCATTATAACGAACATGTCTCCTGAGGCACACATCAATCAAATAACTGCTGCAGCATATGGGCGCTTGGCAAATCTGACATTAGCATTTAGACATTTGAGTAAGGAGTCATTCACGACATTGTACATCGTGTACGTCAGGCCTATACTGGAGTATGCAGCACCAGTATGGAACCCACACCTAGTCAAACACGTCACGAAATTGGAGAAAGTGCAAAAAATTGCAACAAGATTAGTCCCGGACCTGAGTGGTATGTCTAGTGAGGAGAGGCTAAGGCAACTCAACCTGATGACACTAGAGAATAGGAGGGATAGAGGGAACATGATAACAACGTATAAAATATTGAGAGGAATTGACAAGGTGGACAGGGCTCGAATGTTTCAGAGATGGGATACAGGAACGGGCCGCAATGTGAAGCTGAAAACCCAGATGAGTCATAGGGATGTTAGGAAGTATTTCTTTAGCCTTAGAGTTGTGAGGAAGTGGAATAATCTGGGGAGAGAAGTAGTGGAAGCAAGTTCCATACATAGCTTTAAGAAGAGGTATGATAAAGCTCATGGAGCAAGAAGAGAGTGACTTAGTATCGACCAGCGAAGAGGCGAGGCCAAGAGCTATGAATCGACCCCTGCATCCACATATAGGTGAGTACACTCACACATACTGGCGGGAGGACAGTAGTTACAAGACGTCACACCGCCGACTGACATTGAGTTATGGTAGTGGGAACTCCCTCATCTGGCACTCACCCCTGTGGCACTCAAACCTGTGGCATTTACCCCTGTGGCACTCAACCTCCTGTGGTACTCACCCCTGTGGCACTAACCCCAGTTGTACTCACCCCTGGCTACTCTCCCCCTGGGGTACTCACTCCTGTGGCACTCACCCCTGTTGTACTTACCCCCGGTGGTACTCACCCCTCTGGTACTCACTCCTGTGGCACTCACCAATGTGGCACTCACTCCTGTGACACTCACCCCTGTGGCGCTCACCCATATGGTACTCACCCATGTGGTAGTCACCCCTGTGGTACTCTCCCCTGCGTAATGATAGAGGGAACTTCCTCACCTGTGAGGAACACTCATTACTCTGTGGTAATGGCAATGGAACACTCTTGACTGAGTGGTAATGATAATGGAACACTCTTGACTGTGTGATAATGGTACACGGAATAGGAAGATAAATTTTTTCCTGGGTAGAGGCATGGTTGACTAATAGGCGGCAGAGAGTTTGCATAAATGGAGAGAAATCAGAATGGGGGCGCGTCTCAAGCGGTGTTCCACAGGGGTCAGTTTTGGGCCCCCTGTTGTTTACAATTTACATAAACGACATAGATGAGGGAATAAATAGTAACATAAGTAAATTTGCTGATGACACCAAAATAGGCCGTCCAATTCATTCAAATGAGGACATTAGATCACTCCAGGATGATTTGAATAGACTGATGCAGTGGTCGGAGAAGTGGCAGATGCAGTTTAATGTAAACAAATGCAAAGTTCTAAATGTTGGGCAGGACAATAACCATGCCACATATAAGCTGAATAATGTAGATCTTATTACTTGTGATTGCGAGAAGGATTTAGGAGTTCTGGTTAGTAGTAATCTGAAGCCTAGACAGCAGTGCATAAGTGTTCGCAATAAAGCTAACAGAATCCTTGGCTTCATATCAAGAAGTATAAATAACAGAAGTCCTCAGGTTGTTCTTCAACTCTATATATCTTTGGTTAGGCCTCATTTAGGTTATGCTGCACAGTTCTGGTCACCGTATTACAGAATGGATATAAATGCTCTAGAAAACGTACAAAGGAGGATGACAAAGTTGATCCCTTGTATCAGAAATCTTCCCTATGAGGATAGGCTGAGGGCCCTGAATCTGCACTCTCTAGAAAGGCGTAGAATTAGGGGGGATATGATTGAGGTGTACAAATGGAAAACAGGAATAAACAAAGGGGATGTAAATAGCGTGCTGAAAATATCCAGCCAAGACAGGACTCGCAGCAATGGTTTCAAGTTGGAAAAGTTCAGATTCAGGAAGGATATAGGAAAGCACTGGTTTGGTAATAGAGTTGTGAATGAGTGGAACAACCTCCCGAGTACCGTCATAGATGCTAAGACGTTGTGTAGTTTTAAAAATAGGTTAGATAAATACATGAGTGGGTGTGGGTGGGTGTGAGTTTTGACCTGACTAGCTTGTACTACCAGGTCAGTAGCTGTACTAATTCCTTAAGTGGAAGTGACCTGACCAGGTAGTCGGCCGACCAGGTGGTCGGCTGACCAGGTGGTCGGCTGGACAATTATATGAGTGGGTGCGGTTGGGTGTGAATTGGTCCTGACTAGCTTGTGCTAGGTCAGATATGCCGTGCTCCTTCCTTAAGTGAATGTAACCTTACCTTGCTGGGTCGGGGCATTGGCTTAAGCCGTTGGAGATTTGGACCTGCCTCGCATGGGCCAGTAGGCCTGCTGCAGTGTTCCTTCTTTCTTATGTTCTTATGTTCTTATGTAATGGTAATGGTAATCCCCATTCCTGAAGCTGTGAGAAGTTGGAACCCGCACCATGAGGTTAATGGTAACTGGAGAATCTTACCTGAAAAGTAATGGAAAAGGGAGAATTCCTTTCCTTGGAGGTAATGGATTATTGAATCCCCATTACATGAGTTTACCCGACGATTAAATCCTCTCTCCTTGGGGTTAAAGGGAGATTGAATCCCCTTTCGGCAATTCTGAATCCCCTTTCCTTAAGTTTAACGAAATATTAAATCCTCTTTTACTGGGGGGTAATGGAAGATTAAACCCCTTTCCAGAGAAGAGAAGGGAGATAATGGAAGTGGATTCCCTTTGACTATGTATTAATGGAAGTACAAACCTGGGGTTTAATGGAATTGGTAAACCCTTGGGTAGAAATTAAAATGGAATTCTCTCACCTGAGGGATAAAGACAGACAGTTTAAACTAACTGGAAACAGCGTAATACATTCACAAGGTGAAGGCGCACAATACCTTGATAGATGATACATTTTGTAAATGGTCCAAGTCGGACCGAAACGTCGTCATAAGCTTTTCTCTTTCCTATGTTCGGGTTATTTGTGTATTAAATTTTGTTTCTTCACTCTCCGGCTGGATAAAAATTATGGTAAATCAGATGAATAAGTTGAGACGAACAGTCACATCTATACCTTCATGAAGACTGTACAACCCACTGAGGTGGAAGACTGCAGAACCCACTGAGGTGGAAGACTCCACTGATCAGAAATAGTGACAACCTGGTGGGGGATATAAGGATATATACCTCTGATATACCTTTGATAAGTTCTCAGTGTTGCTATACTCCCAGAGCCCGTCTTGGGGCCAGGCTCGTCTGATGTCTGGGAGTAAATCCCATCAAACTCAAAGAAGAAGAGACCAGGTTAGGCAACACTCCTGAGCTCACCAACACAATTCGTGTCGAAGCTTGTTTTTTTTTTCTATTATAATTTATTCTGGTGTATGTACATCGTGGTTAAGACAGAAACAATTAATTATTTATCCATTACTACAAATCACCATTAACTCCGAAAATTTCAACTCATCATCAGTCATTCTTCTCCACAATTCATCATCAACCATCTATCGCCACAGCTCACTATAAACAAACCCATAACTACGATTCACTGTATACCATCCATCACCACATGTCAGCATAATCCATCACCGCAACTCAGTGTACATCGTTCATCATCTCAACTCACTATTAACCATTCATCTCCATAACTCATTATCAATTACCTCAACTCACTATTTCATAACTGTTCCCCAAGCAGTGTAGCTGAAAAAATATCTTGGATGACAATCACTACCTCTATCCACTATCTCTAGTCAAGCTTGGTCACCTTGATGTTGTTTTCTAAGACAAACTTGACTTACAGGGAAAGGATTCTAAGCTGCTTCACCATGTCAAGTGGAAAGAAAACACCAGAAAAATTAACAACGATTATAAACACAGATGAAAGAACATTGAGCATTGAGACAGAAAGAAGAAGCCGATAGTCACCATCAACCATCCATAATTACCATGCTTAGTCACTTTCAAGGAGATGTCTCATCCGGTGTAAAGATCTTGATCCAGAGATTTGGAGTTTCTCTCCACTTCCTTCTTTCGAATCTGATTTCCTCCTATTCCTTCTTTCGAATCTAATTTCCTCCTATTCCCTTTGAATCTGATTTCCTCCTATTCATCAGATACTACGCATTTACTGCTCAACATATTTCACAACAATCTTCCCGGTTAATTAACATCATCAGTTTTCTTTACCTCCATCTCTCGTGAAACAAAAATCAACAAAAACTGATGATGTTAATTAACCGGGAAGATTGTTGTGAAATATGTTGAGCAGTAAATGCGTAGTAGCCACATTGTGGGGACGACCGCCGGTGTTCTCACTCTCACCAGGTCCACACTACACTCTCACCAGGTCCACACTACACTCTCACCAGGTCCACACTACACTCTCACCAGGTTCACACTACACTCTCACCAGGTCCACACTACACTCTCACCAGGTCCACACTACACTCTCACCAGGTCCACACTACACTCTCACCAGGTCCACACTACACTCTCACCAGGTCCACACTACACTCTCACCAGGTGCACACTACACTCTCACCAGGTCCACACTACACTCTCACCAGGTCCAAACTACTCTCTCATCAGGTCCACAATACACTCTCACCAGGTCCACACTTCACTCTCACCAGGTCACACTACACTCTCACCAGGTCCACACTACACTCTCACCAGTTGCACACTACACTCTCACTAGGTCCACACTACACTCTCACCAGGTCCACACTACACTCTCACCAGGTCCACACTACACTCTCACCAGGTCCAAACTACACTCTCACCAGGTCCACACTACACTCTCACCAGGTCCACACTACACTCTCACCAGGTCCAAACTACTCTCTCACAAGGTCCACACTACACTCTCACCAGGTCCAAACTACTCTCTCACAAGGTCCACACTACACTCTCACCAGGTCCACACTACACTCTCACCAGGTCCAAACTACTCTCTCACAAGGTCCACACTACACTCTCACCAGTTGCACACTACACTCTCACTAGGTCCACACTACACTCTCACCAGGTCCACACTACACTCTCACCAGGTCCACACTACACTCTCACCAGGTGCACACTACACTCTCACCAGGTCCACACTACACTCTCACCAGGTCCACACTACACTCTCACCAGGTCCACACTATACTCTCACCAGGTCCACACTACACTCTCACCAGGTCCAAACTACACTCTCACCAGGTCCAAACTACACTCTCACCAGGTGCACACTACACTCTCACCAGGTCCACACTACACTCTCACCAGGTCCACACTACACTCTCACCAGGTCCACACTACACTCTCACCAGGTCCACACTACACTCTCACCAGGTCCAGGTCTACACTCTCACCAGGATCAACTAAGCTTATGTTATTATTCCCGTGCAGAGGATGGCAACAAAGATAACATGACCAGACGTGACAGATACATGTAATGTCACCACAGGGTTGGTATTCAAACCTTGCCTCAGCTCTCGAGACTGAGGAATAGATAGTTGGAATGAAGTTAAAATTCTTCATGTATCCTCTAATACCATGATAAAATGATAAGCGTTGATATGTAAAAAATATATCTAAAAATGTTTTAGATGGTAGTATAAGAAAGTCGCATAATTGATGGTGATGATGTGATGGATAGTGATGACGTGATTGATGGTGATGATGTGTGAAAACCATCATCCAACACATCATCCGTAATAAAAAAAAATATGCTTTCCCTAAATTCTAAGAAATCGAAATTGTCAGTCTCAGAGTTATCTGAGTTACCAGACCTTGCCACGTGGAGGCCAATGGTTCGTCTTTAAGTTCCACCCGACCACTTACTGTGTTTTTTATGCTTTCCCCAAGTTCATGTGTCCAGGAGTCCATATGTGTCCCCTCAGATATTCTCCCTTTCCCTCTTTTCCAAGGTATCCTCGCCTTTCCCAGGTCCTTGTGTCCAGGAGTCCATCTGTGTCCCCTCAGATATTCTCCCTTCCCCACTTTCCCAAGGTCTGCCTCATCAACCAGTATTCCCGTCTTTCCCAAGTCCATGTATCCAGGAGTCCATCTGTCCGCCTCAGATATTCTCCCTTCCCCTCTTCCCCAAGGAATCCTCGCCTTTCCCAGGTCCATGTGTCCAGGAATCCATCCGTGGGCCCCCGGATGTCTCCCCTTCCTCACTTCCCTTAGGTTACATCCCCAGGTCCATGTGTCCAGGAGTCCATCTGTCCGCCTCAGATATTCTCCCTTCCCGACTTCCCAAGGTATCCTCGTCTTTCCCAGGTCCATGTGTCCAGAAATCCATCCGTGGGCCCACGGATGTTATGTTGTATGACTTTTTTTGGTTATCCTAAGTAATGTACACATATGTTACTATGTATGATAATTTGTGTAACTGTATTTACGAGTACCTGAACCTAAGTAAACTTACACACACTTGTTTTTACACTCATTTTGCGCATTTCCGCAAAGGCAGCCTACTGATTCATCATTCATACATGCACAAAACTACGCAATCACACACACACACACACACACACACACACACACACACACACACAAGTATTTCTTCAGTCATAGAGTTGTCAGGAAGTGGAATAGCCTAGAAAGCGACATAGTGGAGGCAGGAACCATACATAGTTTTAAGACTAGGTTTGATAAAGTTCATGGAGCAGGGAGAGAGAGGACCTAGTAGCAATCAGTGAAGAGGCGGGGCCAGGAGCTATGACTCGACCCCTGCAACCACAAATAGGTGAGTATATATATATATATATATATATATATATATATATATATATATATATATATATATATATATATATATATATATGTGTGTGAGGGAAAAGTGGTTGTAAATAAGGTAACGTTGTTCAGTCAGCCGGGAGCATTATTAACGAGTTACAGCCAGCAATTCCATCTAGCGGGCTGGGGCTAAACTCTTGTTCCCGGCTGTCTGAGGGTTTTTACTTTCTACTCCTGGTAGTATGACTCTTACCTGGTTACCAGTAGTGACTTGGTCATCTTGAAACACCTTTTTCTATCCTAAATGTTTTAAGACTTATGGTAACCAGAATATTTTCTTTATTATCAGCTCTGCCGCTGGACTGGTTCTCCAGGACAGACGCATGACTTACGAGCAAGTTTTCCCTGGACTTAACGGGAATTCCACAACAACTCCTCTCTAGTTTCTAACTTGTGTGCGTTAGAGGGTGTTGCTGAAGATCTCATCTACCTTTGGATACCTACAGTGTGTATTCCTACTTAGTGGTCCCAGGAGATTCACCATCTACTCCGGAGACATACCACCTACTCGGAGACAACCATCATCTATTCTCCCCCTCTCCGGTTATTACCTCCATGTCTCACCAACAGACCTGAACCACAACGGATATATTTCTTTTTTATTTCTATTTACTTTTTTATTAAAAATCCAGAAAAAAACATCTTATTATAAATATCCTTCGGTTTTCTATTATTTATTAATTTTTCCATCAATATTTTGTTCAGGGGAAGGCGTTTCCCTGACTATATATATATATATATATATATATATATATATATATATATATATATATATATATATATATATAATGTCGTGCCGATTAGGTAAAACTGTTCAATTAGCAAGAACTCATTTAATATTAAGTCCTTTCTAAAAATTTCTCTTATACGTTTAACGATATATATTTTTTATTAAGGTTAACGTAAAAAAATTTAATTTTGCACCAAAAGAATCTTAGAAAACTTACCTAACCTTATTATAACAAGCGCAATTTAATTTAGCCTAACCCAACTAAATATATTTTAAATGCGTTTTATATGGCAAGAAGAGCGTTGCTATTTAAGCCAAAATTTCAGGTTTTACCTAATCGGCACGACATATATATATATATATATATATATATATATATATATATATATATATATATATATATATATATATATATATATATGTCGTGCCGATTAGTAAAACTGGTCAATTAGCAAGAACTCATCTAAAATTAAGTCCTTTCTAAAATTTTCTCTTATACGTTTAAAGATATATTTTTCATTTATGTTAATGTAAGAATTTATATTTTATACCAAGAGAAACTTTGAAAACCTACCTAACCTTATTACAACAAGCTCAATTTAATTTAGCCTAACCAACTAAATATATTTTAGATACGTTAACATTAATTTAATAATACACAACACAATGAAATATATTTTTTCGTTATGTTCAGAATGATTTTGGCGAAATTATGCATACACAAATTTTCGCTTGTCTTGTATGGAAGAAGAGCGTTGCTATTTAAGCCAAAATCGAAAGTTTTCCTAATCGGCACGACATATATATATATATATATATATGTCGTGCCGATTAGTAAAACTTGCGATTTTGGCTTAAATATCAACGCTCACCTTGCCATATAAGACAAGTGAAAATTTGTGTATGCAATAATTTCGCCAAATCGTTCTGAACATAACGAAAAATATATTTCATTGTGTTTGTTTATTATTAAATTAATGTTAACGCATCTAAAATATATTTAGCTGGGTTAGGCTAAATTAAATTGCGCTTGTTGTAATAAGGTTAGGTAGGTTTTCAAAGTTTCTCTTGGTACAAAATTATAAATTCTTACATTAACATAAATGAAAAATATATCTTTAAACGTATAAGAGAAAATTTTAGAAAGGACTTAATTTTAGATGAGTTCTTGCTAATTGACCAGTTTTACCTAATCGGCACGACATATATATATATATATATATATATATATATATATAAAATATATATATATAATATATATATATATATATATATATATATATATATATATATATATCTTCAACTATTAATCTCTACAACTCATTATCAATAGTCTCTTACCACATCTCACTATTAAACATCCATTAAATCAACTCACTATAAACCACAACCGCAATTCACCATGAACCATCCATTACCTCAATTGGTCGGCCATCAGCCATCCATTACTACAACCCACCATCAATAACCATAACTCACCATCAACCATCCATATCCACAACTTACCATCAAGTCAACTCATTATAAAGCATCCATCAACACAACTCACCATCAACCATCCATCACAACTCACTCCAGCCATTCACCACCACAACTCACTACCAACCATTCACATTATGTGAAGCAGGACTCACATGGGTCTATACAGGTGTGAACAACATTTAGCGTTTTATGTGAATGTTCAATGAGTGTTCTATTCCAGATCTGTTTCTGATCAATATGTTCATTCAATGTTCTAACCCATATCAACGTGCTCAGTACGTGTTCTGTACCACACCCATAAGAAAAACCTATAGTTTCTGGCTTAGGAAAATCTTCTCTTGAATCTAGTAATTGCTGGGTTAACACATACAGTGTTAAGCCAGTGTTAAGACAGTGTGACTTTGTAAATGGTCCAAGTCGGACCGAAACGTCGTGGTAAGATCCACTCTCCTAGGTGCTGGTTATTAGTGTATTGTTTCAGTCACGGTATTGACTGACCATTTTAATCAGTCCATTTTCTACATTTACTAGGTCCTCATAATTTATATGGTACTTATAGGTCCTCATAACTTCCTTTGTGGTTACTCATAGGTCCCTCATAACTTCCTTTGGTTACTCATAGGTCCTCAAAACTATTTGATGGTTACTCATAGGTCCTCATAACTTCCTTGTATAGTTACTCATTAGTTTGCGTCTCAGGTGTGAACTTTTTGTTGTTTATCTACATTTAATAGGTCCCTAATAATCTTCTACATTGTTACTCATGTCTCATTCAATGTTACCATAGTCAACTTTTGTGTGGCTCATAGGTCTCTTAACTCTCATATGGTTACTATGGTCCTGAAAACTCCTTGTTGTATATATCCTAACGTCTTGTATTTACATAGGTCGCTGATAACTTCCTTGTGTTACTCATAGGTCTTCATAACTTCCTATATGGTTACTCATAGGTCCTCATAACTTCCTTGTATAATTACTCATAGGTCCTCAAATCCTAACTTCCATGTGTATGGTTACTCATAGGTCCCTCGATAACTCCTTGTATGGTTACTCATAGGTCCTCATACCTATTCTGTATAGGTTTACTCTCCTGATCTCTTTATCATGGTCTCACTCTATTACATACTTAACTTCTGATGATTACACAGGTCCTCATAACTTCCTAATGGTTACTCATAGGTCCTTCGATAACTTCCTTGTATAGTTACTCATAGGTCCTCATAACTTCCTTGTATGGTTACTCATAGTCCTCATAACTTTCTTGTATGGTTACTCATAGTCCTCAAAACTTCTGTAGGTTACTCATAGGTCCCTGATAAACTTCCTTGTTGGTTACTCATAGGTCCTCAAACTTCTGTATGGTTACTCATAGGTCCTCATAACTTCTTGATGTTACTCATAGGTCCTATAACTTCCTTATGGTACTCATAGGTCCTCATAACTTCCTTGATGGTTACTCATAGGTCCTCATAACTTCTTGTATGTTACTCATAGGTCCCTCATAACTTACTTGTAGGTTACTCATAGGTCCTCATAACTTCCTGTTGGTTACTCATAGGTCCTCAAACTGTATGGTTATCATAGGTCCTCATAACTTGTATGGTTACTCATAGGTCCCTCATAACTTACTTGTATGGTTACTCATAGGTCCTCATAACTTACTAGTATGGTTACTCATAGGTCCTCATAACTTACTTGTATGGTTACTCATAGGTCCTATAACTCTGTATGGTTACTCATAGGTCCTCATAACTTCCTTGTGTGGTTACTCATAGGTCCCTCATAACTTCCTTGTATGGTACTCTTAGGTCTCAAACTTCCTTGTATGGTTACTCATAGGTCCTCATAACTTCCTTATGGTTACTCATAGGTCCCTCATAACTTCCTGTATGGTATCATAGTCCTCATACTTCCATGATGGTTACTCATAGGTCCTCATAACTTCTTGTAATGGTTACTCATGGGTCCCTCATAACTTCTTGTATGTTACTCATAGTCCTCAAATTCCTTGTATGGTTACTCAAGGTCCTCATAACTTCTAGTATGGTTCTCATAGGTCCTCATAACTTCCTTGTATGGTTACTCATAGGTCCCTCATAACTATTTGATGTACTCATAGGTCTCATAACTTCCTTGTATGGTTACTCATAGGTCCCTCATAACTTGCTTGTATTGTTACTCATAGGTCCCTCATAACTTCTTGTATGGTTACTATATCCTCATAACTTCCTGGTTGGTTACTCATAGGTCCCTCATAACTTCTTGTATGGTTACTCATAGGTCCCTCATAACTTCCTTGTATGTTTAATCATAGGTCCCTCATAACTTCCTTGTGTTGTTACTCAAAGGTCCCTCATAACTTCCTTGTGTGGTTAGTCATAGGTCCCTCATAACTTCCTTGTATGGTTACTCATAGGTCAATCATAACTTCCTTGTATGGTTACTCATATGTCCCTCATAACTTCCTTGTATGGTTACTCATAGGTCCCTCATAACTTCCAATATGGTTACTCATAGGTCCCTTATAACTTCCTTGAATGGTTTCTCATATGTCCCTCATAACTTCCTTGTTTGGTTACTCATAGGTCCATCATAACTTGTATAGTTACTCATAGGTCCTTCATAACTTCCCTGTATGGTTACTCATAGGTCCCTCATAACTTACTTGTATTGTTACTCATAGGTATCTCATAACTTACTTGCAAGGTTACTCATAGGTCCTTCATAACTTCCTTGTGTGGTTACTCATAGGGCCCTGATATCTTACTTGTATGATTACTCATAGGTCCCTCATAACTTACTAGTATGGTTACTCATAGGTTCCTCATAACTTACTTGTATGGTTACTTATAGGTCCCTCATAAATTCCTTGTATGGTTACTCATAGGTCCCTCATAACTTCCTTTTATGGTTACTCATAGGTCCCTCATAACTTCCTTGTATGGTTACTAATAGCTCTTTCATAACTTACTTGTGTGGTTACTCATAGGGCCCTCATAACTTCCTTGTATGGTTACTAATATTTCCCTCATAACTTACTTGTATAATTACTCATTGGTCCCTCATAACTTTCTTGTGTGATTACTCATAGGTCCCTCATAACTTCCTTGTATGGTTAATGATAGGTCCCTCAAAACTTCTTTGTATGGTTACTCAGATCCTTCATAACTTCCTTGTGTGGTTACTCATAGGTCCCTCATAACTTCCTTGTATGGTTACTCATAGGTCCCTCAAAGCTTCTTTGTATGGTTACTCATAGGTCCCTCATTACTTCCTTGTGTGGTTACTCATTGGTCCCTTTTAACTTCCTTCATTGGTTACTCATAAGTCCCTCATAACTTCCTTGTGTGGTTACTCATAGGTTCTTCATAACTTCCTTGTGTAGTTACTCATAGGTCCCTCATAACTTCCTTGTATGGTTACTCATAGGTCCCTCATAACTTCTTTGTGTGGTTACTCATAGGTCCCTCATATCTTCCTTGTATTGTTACTCATAGGTCCCTCAAACGTCCTTGTATGGTTACTCATAGGTCCCTCATATATTCCTTGTGTGGTTACTCATAGGTCCCTCATAACTTACTTGTGGTTACTCATATTACTTGCACTCACCATCGAGTGCAAGAAATATGTTTGTTTTTATGTTCAGTTTAAACCTACATTTCAATCTTCTATTCAAGATTGATGGACTGACAACATCGACTCTAGATTGAGGGACTGACCACCTCAAACTCCTCCTGTTCTTCACGATTCTCCTTTGTATGGACTGATGAAGCCACTGTGTGCCGAAACGTTTCCTCAATAAAGATACCCAAGTGTTGCATATGTGTCTAATTTCAGGTCTACTATATCTACTCAAGCTGTGGTCACCTTGTATTTGTTTTCTAAGACATACGTGACTTACATGGAAAGGATTCTAACATGCTTCATTATTGGGAAGTGAAAAGGAAACACCAGAAAAAAATAACAATGATTATAAACACAAAGAAAAGCACAGATATATGAACACACATTTTAATATGCACATTGGAACAGAAAGAATAAACAAGCAATTTATTAACTATCCATCACCAATATTTACCATCAACCATTCATAATTTCAACTAATCATCAACCATCCCCACTATAACTCATCTACAAACATGCAACACCACAACACATAACATCTCACCATCACCCACTTATCAACTTATCAAAGTTCATAGCATATCTCCATCGACTATCACTGACCACAACTCACAATTTACATTAAATTACAACTAACTTTCAACCATTCATTTCGGTTCAACCACAATTCATCACATGTGTCCAACAGTGCGTCACCTTAACTTTTCAACCATCGTCACTGTTTGCCGTAGCATTCACAGTCACATATGTACGTGTGAACAAGAATCATTTTGTGGTTTGGGAGTAAAGTGTTCAGCATATGTTCTGGATTAGATCAAAGTATATGTTATGTATTAAATATATAGTAAATTCAAGGATTTTTTCCCCGGTCAGCTTAAATCTGTTACATGTTGTTTTGAGCTCTGTTGATCTCACCAGGTCGATATTACACTCTATTCATACCTTTGTGCTGTTTTTTTTTTAACTCAACTCTCGAAAACGAAGTAAAGGTAGCTAAAATGTAGTTATATTTCCGCTAAAATCCTTTGTTGCCATTGTAATAACTCCTAAACAGTAAAGGAATCAGGTCCTTCTGTTTACCTTAAGGACACTCCCAAACATCTCAGCTGATACGGATTCCATCTGTCCTCCTCAGATATTCTTCCTTCCCCACTTCCCCAAGGCATCCTCGCCTTTCCCAGGTCCATGTGTCCAGGAGTCCATCTGTATCCCCTCAGATATTCTCCCTTCCCCACTTCCCCATCATCAACCAGTATCCTCGTCTTTCCCAGGTGCATGTGTCCAGGAGTCCATCTGTCCGCCTCAGATATTCTCCCTTCCCCACTTCCCCAAGGTATCCTTGCCTTTCCCAGGTCCATGTGTCCAGAAATCCATCTGTGGGCCCCCGGATGTTTCCCCTTCCTCATTTCCCCAGGTTCATGTGTCTAGGAGTCCATTTGTGCCCCCTCATGTGTTCAGAAGTCCGTTTGTGTCCCCTCAGATATTCTCCCTTCCCCACTTCCCCAAGGTATCCTCGTCTTTCCCAGGTCCATGTGTCCAGGAATCCATCCGTGGGCCCCCGGATGTCTCCCCTTCCTCACTTCCCTTAAGTTATATCCCCAGGTTCATGTGTCCATTTGTGTTCCCTCATAGTCCATTTGTGTGCCCTCATGTGTTCAGAAGTCTGTTTGTGTCCTCTCAGATATTCTCCCTTTCCAAAGGTCTGCCCCATGAACCAGTATCCTTGTCTTTCCCAGGTCCATGTGTCCAAGAGTCCATCTGTCCGCCTCAGATATTCTCCCTTCCCCACTTCCCCAAGGTATCCTCGCTTTCCCCAGGTCCATGTGTCCAGGAATCCATCCGTGGGCCCCCGGATGTCTCCCCTTCCTCACTTCCCTTAGGTTATATCCCAAGGTTCATGTGTGTCCCCTCATATATTCTCCCTTCCCCAAGGTCTGCCCCATCAACCAGTATCCTCGTCTTTCCCAGGTCCATGTGTCCAAGAGTCCATCTGTCCGCCTCAGATATTCTCCCTTCCCCACTTCCCCAAGGTATCCTCGCCATTCCCAGGTCCATGTGTCCAGGAATCCATCCGTGGGCCCCCGGATGTCTCCCCTTCCTCACTTCCTCAAGGTTATATTCCAGTCTCAGCCTTCCTCAGGTTATGTGTCCCGAAGTCAGCTCAGCCACCCTCAGTGATCTAGCTGGATGGGAACGTGGCCTTGTCTAGCTGGCCTACGGTAGAGACTGTCCAGGTGGGTGGAATTACAGGAGGTGACACACAGAAAACTGCGTCCAGTAATTACACCCACCAAGACAGCCACGACCGTACACCAGCTAGACGCAGCCAAGCTACCGTCCAGTTCGGCCACTAAGGTGAGGCCACTCAATAAAATTTTGGAAGTTCTATTTATATTAAACGCTTTATTTGCATAAAAAATAAGATTTTTTTACTAAATTAGCAGTTTAAGTGGGTTTGTGAGTTTTATAGTGACTTTATGAGTGTTCGTGTGTTTGTCCACCTCACGAGAACTATAATAAGTCTTGAATTTTGTATTTTATTTGGTTATTTTTCTTATGTATTTGCAAGATGAGCAGTTACAAGCGATTGCGCACAATGGAAGTTACATTGTATGAATTGTTTGGGTTATCCTGGGTAATGTACACATACGTATGTTACTATGTATGATAATTTGTGTAACTGTATTTACGAGTACCTGAACCTAAGTAAACTTACACACACTTGTTTTTACACTCATTTTGCTCATTTCCGCAAAGGCAGCCTACTGATTCATCATTCATACATGCACAAAACTACGCACGCACACATACACACACAATTATATATATAAATACTATATATATATATATATATATATATATATATATATATATATATATATATATATATATATATATATATATATATATATATATATATATATATATATATATATATAGGGTGTAATACATGCTATCATTTAAACATCCCAGTAAATTACAGCACATTATTTTTATAATATTCGCTGACATTCAAACATCACAATACATAACAAAATAATGTTGAGCCTTAGTAAGACAAAGACCACCTAAATTATTTTTTGTCATTGGATCGAATGTCAACGGCATCTAATTTATATATATATATATATATATATATATATATATATATATATATATATATATATATATATATATATATATATATATTATTTCCAAGACAAAATACAATGGGGAGTAAAACAACATAGATAACAACTCAGAGCTACATGTCAAATACTTCGTCCAACTCCCCGGCAGTGGGCCGCGTGCCCAGAATACTGCAGGTATTTCCCTCTGGATCGCAACACTGAGTCTCTGAAAGAGGAAGCTGGTCGCCCTGTGGTCCTTGGTTTCTATGATGAGTTTTCCACCCAGCTCCTTGAGAAACTTTAGAGCACACTTGCCCCATGCTCCATGGGTCTCCGACCCTATTGGGATGAAGTTATAGCAAGAGGGAAGGTCTTCATATTTGCGGGTCTTCTGGATCTCCCTGTGGCTGGCAGCTCCACCCCTTCGGCTAAGGAGTGTGGCAGGTAGGTGTCTGCCAATGTGGCAGCACAGGTGTAGTCCCAAGCAATCTGCTTACCATCCTTCCAGGGTAGCATGGTGGCTCCATCAGGACGCTTTTGACTTCCATCAGACCTCTGCACTTGGGGTTCCTGTTGAGCTGGGCAACGGGCTGTGGCGAGGCTTCTCTTTATGATGTCATTGACCTCCTCATGTCTAGCATACTTCCTTCTGATGTGTGACACACTAGACCATGAAGTCCGAATTGATCAGCCGTCGCCCTGCCGCAAATACACCTATGTTCGGTGAGTATGGGGCGGCTAGGCGAAGAGCAACACCAATCCGAATGGCCTGTGGGTCGAGTCGAGTGCCCAGAGAGGAATTGGGAACAGCAAGAAGGAAATCTCCTGAGTGTGGTGCCCTCACCGCTAGGAGACGAGCTTTGTCCTTTCCTGAAGCGTTGGTGAGCATTGTGTTGGAAATTTTTTCCATGATCGGTTTGTCCCAGTGGGACTGTTTGTGCTCTTTGGGAGGAGCTGGTCTACTGGAGGAGTCTGCCATGATGTCCCACTGCACTGCTGCTTCAATGAACTTGGGGTCTTGAGCTCCCACCACACCTCTCAAACGTTCAGGGACAATCCTCTTGACTAATCCACAGGAGGCCAAACACGATGACAGAAATGCAGGTAACGCTACATGCCTTGCTTTGGCACCCCTATACCTCCAAGTCGCACTGGGAGGGTTGCATATATATATATATATATATTAACTTTAAGTATTATTTATATGATTTATATATATTCATATATATATATATATATATATATATATATATATATATATATATATATATATATATATATATATATATATATATATATATATATATATAACTTTAAGTATTATTTATATGATTTATATATATTTATATGATTTATATATATATATATATATATATATATATATATATATATATATATTATATATATATATATATATATATATATATATATATATATATATATATATATATATATATATATATATATTATATATATATATATATAAACTAGAAGCCGTTGATATTCGATCCAATGACAAAAAATAATTTAGGTGGTCTTTGTCTTACTACGGTTCAACATTATTTTGTTATGGATTGTGATGTTTGAATGTTAGCGAATATTATAAAAATAATGTGTTGTAATTTACTGGGATGTTTAAATGTTAGCATGTATTACATCCTGGATGGTGTGGAACACAATGTTATTTCTTTTTTCTTAATGATTACAATATAAATAATACTTAACATTAATGTGTAGGTTGTGTTTACGTCGTACCTGAACATTGTGCTGCTCATAGCAATTAAAAATAGTAAAGTACCATTTATAAATAACTGCTAGCATTATTATTTTTTAGTCTGTAAAACTTTCCTAAAACTTGTAGTAGTTTATAATTCAACTGTAATCATCGAGAGACTTCAATGGCCAATTAAGATTAATTTTTTTTTCGTTATTTTTCGTTCGATTTAGTTCATTTTTTTGTGCGTAAAGAAGCCCCTTTCTTTCATGCATTGATCAAGATTCAAAAAGATAGCCCAACAAACAACTGAGAAAAAAATATTTACCAAATTTTTACCCAAAATCATACATAAATCGAGATTTGATCGTAGTGGGACTTGGAGAAGCTGTTTTGACATTACTTACGCATAAAACAATGCAAATCTGAAGTTCCTGTGAAACTAATTACTGTAATTCATCCTATCTTTATATTTTTGGAAAATATCTGACTTTTATCCTTACATAAATCAAAACCTAATTACGACATCTCTAAAATGATTACACCAGTTTGTAAAACAACCTTTCTTTTATGTTGTCTGTGTATTTCATTTCATTCCTATGATTATTATAGACGCTAGGTCAATATATAAATGAATAACTTACTCCCGAGATAATCAGCGCGGAAGGTCGCGCAACAACAACAACAAAAATTCTAGTAAAATATCATTTTTCACAGCTTTATCGTGCATTACGAGTGTATATCATAGTTAGCCCTGTTCGTTTTCTTTAATACAAGTCCCCTTGGGGTAAAAGTGTAACACACCAGGAACACCCATCCCCAATGAAGTAATATTATACTCCGAGGTGGTGATCATATTATGCCACATATTATTCATTCTGGAGTATTTACCATATTTATTTGTTATTTATATTGTCTATTATGTCATATTAGATCAATTGGGATAGATAAAAAAGCCGTAGTATTGATAAGCGTTATATTGAAGCATATTCCCGGTTATCCT
>WNWK01012423.1:0-59734 GCA_009830355.1 Cherax destructor | reverse complement strand
ACCATCATTCACAAAATCAAACAAATGTATTCAAAATAGATTTAATGAAATAAAACTTGATTTTGAAAAGGACCTGGCAAAATTTTGGGCTCTAAAAAACTGTCTAGAAACAGAGAGATAAACTTAACTAAACCAGATGAACCTCACATACAGCCTATAAACACGGTCAACAAATTTAATGTCTTCTTCTGTACTGTAGGATCAAAGCTAGCAAGCAAAATTCCTAGCTCAAATACCCGCTGAAAGACTACCTTACTGGCAAGCTACCCAAATACTCTATATCTAGCTCCATCTAATTCTACTGAAGTCTCACTCATCATTAAATCATTAAAAACAAAGCAGGAGATCAAGATAACTTGCCACCATTCATAAAAAAGCTACTTATGTGCTGTCACCCATTATTGCAACACTTTAACAAATCTGTAGTGTCCTCAACCTTCCCATCCATACTCAAGACAGCAAGGGTTACCCAGATCCTTAAAGGAGATGATCCATACTGAATTGAACAAGTATAGACCTATATCAAGCTTGCCCTTACTTTCTAAAATATTTGAAAAAATAATACACAAACGACTTTACTCCTATTTTATATCCAACAACATATTAACCCCTGCCAATTTGGGTTTAGACCAAAAAAAAGTATGCTTGAACTAATACATACAGCTCTTGATAAAAATGAAAATCCTCTGGGGCTCTTCATTGACCTACAGAAAGCATTTGATACAGTGGAACACAATCTCTTGCACCTAAAACTAAATTATTATGGCATCAGAGGACATTCCCTTGATTACCTAAAATCTTACCTTAACAGTAGACACCAGTATGTACACCAAATGGAGTCAACTCCACTATCCAGCCTGTAACTGTCAGAGTGCCCCAGGGTAGTGTCCTAGGCCCACTCCTCTTTCTCATCTACCTCAATGATCTTTCCAAGCATCCCAACTCCTTAAACCAGTTCTATTCACAGATGACACTACTTCTGTCTATTCCTACTCAAACCCAACTATAGTACTTAGGAATGCTGTAAACAACGTGCTGCTAAAAATATATACATACTTGGATGATGACCAACAAACTCACTCTCAACATAAACAAAACATACTTCATGCTGTTTGGAAACAGAGCCTTAAATATCCAACTTAATACTATATCGATAAATGGTTTCCTGTTTCAAGACACACTGAGGATAAATTTCTAGGTCTTCTTCTTGACTATAATCTTAAATTTCATTCCCACATCCAGCATGTAATTCTTCCTCCATAAGCCATGCGTGTCATAAGAGGCGACTAAAATGCCGGGAGCAAGGGGCTAGTAACGCCTTCTCCTGTATATATTACTAAATGTAAAAGGAGAAACTTTCGTTTTTCTTTTGGGCCACCCTGCCTCGGTGGAAAATGGCCTACGTGTTGAAAAGAAAGGTCAAGCATATATCCAAAAAAATTCCAAATCAGAAGGCATCCTTTCCAAAATACAATACTATGTACCCCAAACGACACTCCTTACCCTATACCACAATGTATCCCTACCTCACCTATGGTATTTGTGCCTGGGATCAACCACAGCCAACCACCTTAAACCTTTAATAACCCAACAGAAAGCTTCTGTGCGGATGATTACCAGCTCCTGTGCTAGACAGCACAATCCACCACTTTTCAAAAGACTGAACTTGCTAAATATATGAGACATACATTCATATTATTGTGTCTACTACATATGCAGAACATTAAACTCCAATATAAACCCTCCACTTAAACTTCTCCTTGATAGCTACAACAGAACGCACAGTCACAATACAAGGCATAAGGCACTCTTTGACATCCCTCACACTATGCAAAAATGCAATGCACATAAAGGGCCTGAAGATCTGGAATTCACTACCTGAACCGGTAAAGGATCCCCTGACTACTTATAAATTTAGGATTTTGCTTGAAAATCATCTCATCTCTCAGTGCTAACCAAACCAACCAAAGCAACTTCTAATTAGTTATTATATTATATATTATAGTATACGACCTCTAGTCTATTAAACATCTGCCAATCCATGAAATATTACTGCTTGAACCATTAATTGTAATATTGTTTTTATTATGTGCAACTTCAAGATTAGTATTAGTATTAAGATTAGATAAAGATTTTAATACAAGTTAACAACTCTTTATCTTGTCTAGATTTAAGTATAGTTATTTTGTACTAGGATTAGTCAGCCTGAAATGTCCTGGCATGATAGTGGCTTTCTTTGTACTTAGCAAACCAAAATTGTAATTACACATTGTAACCTTTACAAAAAATAAAATCTTTATCTTTATCTTTTTACCCCTATAAAACACTTGCATGAACCATGTATGGTGGTTGGATCTCCATGAGGGGCTGGGTTTGATTGGTGTCATGGGTAAGGGAGTAAATTCTTAGGTAGCTTTGGGTAGTGGTGGTTTTGATAAGGACCTTCCTTGTATGGGCCAGTAAGCCTTCTGCAGTGTTTCTCCATTCTTATGTTCTTATTAAAATTTTCTTCTTAGGCTGTGAATGCACATGGGGTTGACCGTCACCTTCTAGGATTGAAACTTGCTGCTATTGAAGCTGGAATGGATGTACCCACACTCTTTATGGATGTGGGGTATTTACAGTTCTCATATGCGTCTCTCCACAAGTCAGGTAAGCAGAATGCACACACTATATGATACCTTTGTACTCATTATGCTGTTGCTCATTTCCAAGTTCAATTCATTGTATGTCTGTATATGCTGTTGCCCAATTTTAAAATAGGCTCAGCGATGAACACAGCTACATTTTTTTTTTTTTTAACATGTTGGCCGTTTCCCACCAAAAAACACTTTTGATGTTGCCATATGCACCAGTGAGCCAAATGCTACTAAATCTTTACATATGAAGTTGTGATGCCATACTGCTTTCCTAGAGCTGAAAGAGTTAGAGGCCTTTTATATTATGTGGTCTGAACTGTAGCTTACTTAACTTGTTTCTTAATGTGACATAAAATATAGCAGTATTTTGCTGATTATCATACATGGGAAATGGCCAGTATTCAAGACTAAAGGACAGGAAGGGTAGTTTTAGTTCCTTGGACCAAGAATTCTTCACTAGTGTCAAGCACCTGGTTTGAAAAGATTTTACTTATTATTATTATTATTATTATTATTATTATTATTATTATTATATATTAACTCTGTTCTCTGGTTTCAGGTTCCTGCTCGCTGTGATGCCTTCATGTGCTTTGGGCCACTAGTGCCAGATGGTTATGGTTGCTGCTACAATCCTAGAGATGATGCTGTTTTCTTTGGCACGTCAGCTTTTAATTCTTCACCAGAAACAGACTCGGCCACTTTTCGTGAGGCCTCGAACAAAGCCTTAGAGATATGCAAAATATATTACTGCAAGATGGGCTCAAAGCCAAACTTTAAATTATATTACAGAATTTTTGTATTGTTCCATGACATTCAGAGTTCTAGAGTTATTTTTAAAGGTGCTGTGTTATAGTTCTGGGTGACTTTCCCAGAATGATACAAAATTTCCTTTAAAAATAAAAAAATCACCAGTTTTACTGCTTGAAGTGAAACATAAGCATTAGAAATTTATTAAATTATATTATAACCACTAGAGGCCCTATTATGCTTTTATTACAGCCTCTCCTCTTTTAACGATGGAGTTCAGTTCCTAAGACCACGTTGGTAAACAAAATCGTCGCTAAGCAAGGAGCATGTCACCTTTGCACCATTTATAGCATTTTAATATATTTTTAAATGTTTATACTGTAGTGTATTTTTTTTTTTTTTTTTTTTTTTTTAACAAGTCGGCCGTCTCCCACCGATTCAGGTTGACCCAAAAGAAAATACTTTCATCATCATCATTCAACACTTTCACCACACTCATACATAATCACTGTCTTTGCAGTGTACGTATTATATATTATAATAAACAGAATAGAAGAAATCAGCTCTAATATACATTATTTAGGTATGCATACTGGTCAGAGAGTCCGTCGTAAGTCCGAGTCATCGGTAAACAAGTACTATGTCACTAAGTGAGGAGAGGCTGTATTTCAGTCTTTATTTTCAATGTCATATGATTCTTACCAGTAGTTATTTTTTGGTGGAGTATAACCATTTTTAAAACTTTTTCTCTGAACAGCCATAATTAATCAGCTGTAAACTACAAAATTTTGAACTAACGGCAAACTCTTTCACAAGCTGCACACAAAAGCCTAAGCCAAACTGTCTGGGCAGCATTTTGTTCATCTGCACATGCTTGTTTTATTAGGATGAGATTTTGGACGAACAAGTTTGTGTATGGATGATGAACCAAGCAGAGATTATGCGCTTCATTATAAAATTTCATATGACAGAAATTTCAAAGTGCCAGTCTTTGTAAAGGAGGGATGGGCTGTACTGTATAATGTACTTTGTTATGCATGTTTTATTAAGCTTTTGAAAAAAAAAATTAATTAGTAGAAAATTCTTAATTTTTTTAGAAATGCAAAATAAAATAAATTCTTTCTCTCTGATATGGAACAATATCCTCTGGTTATTTTTACTGGTGTTTACATATGTGACAAAATCTTGAAAATGGTTAATGGTTTGTAATTATACTGGAAAGCACTAAACCAGAAAGGGTAATATAGTACATGGAGAATGGAAGATAGTAAGGTTAGATCCAAGGAAGAGGAGGCCAGCTTCAATTACCTGAATCAAGAACCCTTAAATGACATCAGTATGCTAATTTTGAAGAGGTTTTATGCTTTAAACAAAGGATAAAAAAAATTAGCCCAACAGGCACCTAAAGTTGGTACCTGACCAGCCAGGCTGTGGTTCGTACGTTGGACTGCGTGCGGCCAGCAGTAACAGCCTGGTTGATCAGGCTCTGGTCCAACATTAAGCCTGGTCACAGACCGGGCCGCGGGGGTGTTGACCCCTGGAATTCTCTCCAGGTAAACAGTATTTATATAAAAGTTTATATCACAGAAAAATGTATAAGAAGGATTTTATAAAAATCTAGTACAGTACAGTGGTCCCTCGGTTTTCGCCGAAAATTCGTTCCAGAATGCTGCTCAAGTGCCATTACCGAACGAATTTACTTCCTTAAGAAATAATGTCACGTAGGTTAGTCTATTTCAGACCCCTAAAAATAAACTTGCAACAGCACTTACGAAAATACACTAACATAAATGTTTGAGTTTGGAGATGCACGAAACCGAGGGACCACTGTACTGTATACCTGGAGAGAGTTCAGGGTCAACGCCACTACGGCCCGGTCTGTGACCAGGCCTCATGTTGGATCAGAGCCTGATCAACCAGGCTGTTACTGCTGGCGCACGCAGCCCAACGTACGAACCACAGCCTGGCTGGTCAGGTACCGACTTTAGGTGCCTGTCCAGTGCCTGCTTGAAGACAGCCAGGGGTTTGTTGGTAATCCCCCTGATGTATGCTGGGAGGCAGTTGAACAGTCTTGGGCCCCTGACACTTATTATGTTGTCTCTCAACATGCTAGTGGCACCCTGCTTTTCATTGGGGGGATGTTACATCGCCTGCCGAGTCTTTTGCTTTCGTAGGGAGTGACTCTCGTGTGCAAGTTTGGTACTAATCCCTCGAGAATTTTCCACGTGTATAATAATAATAATATAATAATATCTTTATTTACTACAAGTACATGTACATGGTATACAGGCCTAGCTGACATCAGTGACATACTACTACAGTAGACCCTCATTTAGCACGACTTTATGTTGCGCGTTTTGGGTATTACGCGATTGAAGAATTGCGGCACATTTTTATCTAACACGACGTAAACCTTATATTACGCGATTCGCTGGAGGGGAAAAATTTTGAGCCCGCAGTCGCCTGCAGTAGGTTAAACCATTGAGTCAGTGGGGGTCCTACTAAGGGTGGCTATGAGCCACAACAAGTGTTTAATGCTGACGAGACAAGTGTTTTCTGGAAGAAAATGCCAACATGAACTTATATCAGTCAGCAAGAGAAAAGTGCACCAGGCTTCAAGACAGCAAAGGATCGCTTCACCTTGCTCCTTTTGGGTAATGCATCAGGTGATTTCAAGTGTAAGCCCATGGTTATTTACCGCTGTAAGAATCCTCATGCTTTGAGGAAAAGGGAATTTGTTTTTTCTTCCTGCAAACTGTAAGTAAGTTTATTCAGGTATACAGAGATAGTTACATTGATTATCATACATAGCAGCATATGTGTAGAGAACCTAGGATAACCCAAAGTGTTATCCTAGAGAACCAGGATAACCCAAACTTTGGGTTATCCTAGGTTCTCTACACATATGCTGCTATGTATGATAATCTTTGTAACTGTATCTGTGTATACCTGAATAAACTACTAGTTGCAGGAAGAAAAACAAATAACCATTCCCTCAAGCGCCGGTGCTAATGTTGTGGAACAGCTGGGGAGACCACCCACCTTCCCAGGCTACCCCTCCCCCAACAACACCCCACCATCCCAGCATTGTATTCCATACGCGTCAAGCCAGCTGTTTGTCAAGAATAAGAGAGTGAATTGTGTTTTGATCTTTAAATTACTATATCCTGTATCTGCCAAGCAATCATGTCACCCAGTAGGCATACCAGTGTTGCTCAAAGTGGCAAGAAAATGTTTAAGCATTTATTAAGTCTTAGAATTAACGAAGAAAAAGATATTAGAAGAGACATAACCTGTGGCTGTAATGAAGTGTTACTTTGTACACATAAAAAGATGTAAACATAAGTTTGTGTGACTAACTTACTGACTGACCTGACTGACTTACTGAATGACTTGACTGACTGACTTACTGAATGACTTGACTGACTGACTTACTGAATGACTTGACTGACTTACTGAATGACTTGACTGACTTACTGAATGACTTGACTGACTGACTTACTGAATGACTTGACTGACTGACTTACTGAATGTCTTGACTGACTTACTGAATGTCTTTACTGAATGTCTTTACTGACTTACTGAATGGACTGACTTACTGAATGACTTGACTGACTGACTTACTAAATGACTTGACTGACTGACTTACTAAATGACTTGACTGACTGACTTACTGAATGTCTTGACTGACTTACTGAATGTCTTGACTGACTTACTGAATGTCTTGACTGACTTACTGAATGTCTTGACTGACTTACTGAATGTCTTGACTGACTTACTGAATGTCTTGACTGACTTACTGAATGACTTGACTGACTTACTGAATGACTTGACTGACTTACTGAATGACTTGACTGACTGACTTACTGAATGACTTGACTGACTGACTTACTGAATGATACTGAATGACTTAACTGACTTACTGAATGACTTGACTGACTTACTGAATGACTTTATTAAAGTTAGAGAAACTCAGTACAACCATCGACTTCAGTTCCAGAATCTCTACTATCCACCTCAGCCCAATAGGGCCACAGCATAACTCTCCACTCTCTTCACAATCATCCACAAACATCAGCACCCACATTTTAAGGTAAATACTATTATTTCTGTTACATTTGTAGTCTTAAGCAGTAAAAACAACATAATATATCACGATAATGAACTACAATTACATATTCTTTTTTATATTTGTAAGATCTGTTGGTCTAAAAAAAACTTGTTTGGCTTTTTGGGGACTCTCAGGAACGTAACCCTATTTTTCCCATAAGTTCTTTTAATTATCTAACACGATTTTAGCTAACACGACGTTTTCAGGAACGTAACTACCGTGCTAAATGAGGGCCTACTGTATATAGAAAGTCCCTTGTTATGCTGAGCATTTCGGGCAGATTAGGTCAGTGTCCTAGGATGCGACTCACACCAGTCGACTAACACCCAGGTACCCATTTTACTGATGGGGAACATAGACAACAGGTGTAAAGAAACACGCCCAATGTTTCTGCCCTGGCTGGGAATCGAACCCAGGCCCTCACCGTGTGAAGCGAGAGCTTTAGCCACCAGACCACCAGAGCCCTTAAATATATCTCTCCCGCCTGCATTCTAGGGAGTACAGGTTTAGGAACTTCAAGCATTCCCAGTAATTGAGGTGGTTTATCGCAGTTATGCGTGCCATGAAGGTTCTCTGCACATTTTCTAGGTCAGCAATTTCACCTGCCTTGAAAGGTGCAGTTAGTGTGCAGCAATATTCCAGCCTAGATAGAACAAGCGACCTGAAAAGTGTCAACATGGGCTTGGTATCCCTGGTTTTGAAGGTTCTCATTATCCATCCTGTCATTTTTCTAGCAGATGCGATTGCTACGGTGTTATGGTCCTTGAAGGTGAGATCCTCTGACATGATCACTCCCAGGTCTTTGACATTAGTTTTTCGCTCTATTGTGTGGTTGGAATTTGTTTTGTACTCTGATGAAATTTTAATTTCTTCACGTTTTCCATATCTGAGTAATTGAAATTTCTCATCATTGAACTTCATATTGTTTTCTGCAGCCCATTTAAAGATTTGGTTTATGTCTATATGGAGTCTTGCAGTGTCTTTAACGGTGGACACTGTCATACAGATTCGGGTGTCATCTGCAAAGGAAGACACGGCACTGTGGCTTATATCCCTGTCTATGTCCGATATGAGGATGAGGAACAGGATGGGAGCGAGTACTGCGTCTTGTGGAACAGAGCTTTTCACTGTAGCCGCCTCAGACTTTACTGGCCAGTCTTGCTGTTCACAAGTTCTAGTTTGAGGTTTGCTTTATGGATCTTGAGCATTTGCAAACTGAGATATGTTTTTGATGAGTTTTTAGAGTGTTTTAGCAGTGTTTTGCAGTGTTTTTGCAGTGCTTTAGTGTTGGATGAATTGAGTGGCATTTGGCCTGTTAGTGGTTTGTGACAGTGTTAAACTGTATTTGGACAAGATGAATGTGCAGGGGTGGCTGCACTCCCACACCCCCAACCCTGGGAAAATTCCATCAGCACCCCAAATAAAAATAATGCTGCTTTAAGAAAAGTCCCCTAGTCTCCATTTCCAACCAGATTGCCACCCCTAAGCCCCCTCCTATATAAAACTTCCAGAGCAGCCCCTGTCAAGGGGCTGTATGACCCTTACAGGCTTAGCCCATCCCTCTAAGTACAGGGACAGTCTTAGCCTCTCCCTTTCCCATACTATACAAGAACCCTGAATCCATTAAGTAAGTTTATTCAGGTATACACAAATACAGTTACATAGATTATCATGCATAGCAGCATATGTGTAAAGAGCCTAGGATAACCCAAAAAAGTCAGACAGAGTAACTTATTTCCACTGGGGTCCTTTTAATACATTATTATATTATAAAGGAGATAATATCTTATCATTATACTATAAAGGAGATAATATCTTATCTATTTTGCTGTAATTTCTAACCATCTTTGCAACTGTTGGCAACAATGTTGGTCTGATATGATACATAACAAATTACATTCTATCAAACCAAGTTTAGGTTACTGGCCATCTTGTCATCGATGATGAGCTTGGAAGGCTACGCTCTCCTGTCTTCACATCAGGTACACTTTTCTTACTCATGGGTATTTCGAGGCAAGGCGCCCTGTTCCACTCTGTGAGAACTGTCAGTTTCCAGTTTCAGTTAGCCATATTCTGATGGACTGTCCTGTCTATCAACGAGCATGCAGAATTTACCTCCAATGTCGACACTGCTCTAATGCCCTTACTTTATCTTTCCTCCTTGCTGACGGCCCCACCTTTGACTCAGACTCCCTCGTTAACTTTTTGACAGCAACTGATTTACTACACAAACTTTGATGATCCTTTCTCTAGTACTCCTCACAGCCCTTTCTAACTCTCCCTCTGTTGTCCACTCCACTCTTGCTACTCTATAATCCTGTACTATCCCCTGCCCCGCTGTGCTGTATGCCCCTTGTAGGTTTAGCGATTCTTTTTTATTATAATAATAATTAGCCTATCCCTGTAATTACAGGATGTCGCTTAACATTACTATCATTAGTAAGTTTATTTAGGCATAGGTACACATAAGTACAATTATTATACATAGTGCAAATTATACCTAGACAGTGATAGTGTGAATGATGGTGAAAGTTTTTTTTGGGGGGGAGGGTCACCCTGCCTCAGTTAAAAAAATTACCTAGGATAACCCAGAAGTCAGACAAAGTAACTTTTTTAAATTACATTATATAATTACAGATATGAGTTACCAAGTGTAATAACTTGTAAATTATTGTTTACATTTCAAAACTGATGTGGAGGCTGTCATCATGACCCCTGAGTCAGACTGGTGCATCCCATAATAAGGTCAGGCCCTTCAAGACTTGATGCTAGTGAGGGGCTCTTGATCCAAGGACTTAAAACTGCCATCTCCAGGTGCTGTGGTTGTATTGCTTCCCTAAATATAATAATAACAATAATAATTTAAGGCAGGAAAGTTTCTCTCACCCCTTCAGTTGTGTGGAAATATGTCCACAATTATCAAGGTCAACATCAACATCAACATTAAGATGATCAAGGTTGTCATCAACATCAAAGTCATCATTATTATCATCATTAAGCTATGTCTGGTGTACACCATACAGGTGTTTAACAAACTTAAATTTACAAAGGGTGGAAAACCAAATATTTACTCAGCCTCCCCCCCCATTCCCCACGTCCTTCAAGTTGCTATTTATTGTTCACCCCCATACCCATCCTGTGGGTGATGGATACCCCATACCCATCCTGTGAGTGATTAATACCCCATACCTATCCTGTGGGTGGTTACCCCATACCCATCCTGTGGGTGATAGTTACCCCATACCCATCCTGTGGGTGAGTCACCCCATACCCAATGGGTGGTAGTCACCCCATACCCAATGGGTGGTAGTCACCCCATACCCAATGGGTGGTAGTCACCCCATACCCAATGGGTGGTAGTCACCCCATACCCAATGGGTGGTAGTCACCCCATACCCAATGGGTGGTAGTCACCCCATACCTCAATGGGTGGTAGTCACCCCATACCCAATGGGTGGTAGTCACCCCATACCCAATGGGTGGTAGTCACCCCATACCCAATGGGTGGTAGTCACCCCATACCCAATGGGTGGTAGTCACCCCATACCCAATGGGTGGTAGTCACCCCATACCCAATGGGTGGTAGTCACCCCATACCCAATGGGTGGTAGTCACCCCATACCCAATGGGTGGTAGTCACCCCATACCCAATGGGTGGTAGTCACCCCATACCCAATGGGTGGTAGTCACCCCATACCCAATGGGTGGTAGTCACCCCATACCCAATGGGTGGTAGTCACCCCATACCCAATGGGTGGTAGTCACCCCATACCCAATGGGTGGTAGTCACCCCATACCCAATGGGTGGTAGTCACCCCATACCCAATGGGTGGTAGTCACCCCATACCCAATGGGTGGTAGTCACCCCATACCCAATGGGTGGTAGTCACCCCATACCCAATGGGTGGTAGTCACCCCATACCCAATGGGTGGTAGTCACCCCATACCCAATGGGTGGTAGTCACCCCATACCCAATGGGTGGTAGTCACCCCATACCCAATGGGTGGTAGTCACCCCATACCCAATGGGTGGTAGTCACCCCATACCCAATGGGTGGTAGTCACCCCATACCCAATGGGTGGTAGTCACCCCATACCCAATGGGTGGTAGTCACCCCATACCCAATGGGTGGTAGTCACCCCATACCCAATGGGTGGTAGTCACCCCATACCCAATGGGTGGTAGTCACCCCATACCCAATGGGTGGTAGTCACCCCATACCCAATGGGTGGTAGTCACCCCATACCCAATGGGTGGTAGTCACCCCATACCCAATGGGTGGTAGTCACCCCATACCCAATGGGTGGTAGTCACCCCATACCCAATGGGTGGTAGTCACCCCATACCCAATGGGTGGTAGTCACCCCATACCCACCCATCCTATGAATTGGTGAGTATAAAAGAGGGTGGGTAGGGAAGTGGGTTGGAAAGTAAATGGGTGAGTTTGGAGGGAAATGAGTAGCAAGGAAGTGGGTGAGTTTGTAGGGAATTTCGTGGATGGGTGGCAAGCAGACATGTGGGTGGTGGGCACTCCCCACCTGGGTGGGGTGGCACTGCCCACCACAAGTGCCTCATGCCCACCACCACCAGTCTGAGAACACCAGTGTAGTGGACGGCGGTGTGGTGTGTGCTTGTGTAATTACCTTTTTCACGTTGGTGGGGGTTGAACCCCTGGCTCCTGGTGAGCATCACTACATTATGGAGCTTAAATGATCTTAATTAAGTGATTTCATTTCTAAATTAATTGCGGTAATCATGGAAATTACAGTTTCCTTACAAGTGGTATAATATTTTCCAAACGAAAACAAAAAATGGGATATGTGATGGAGATTTGTATATTCTGATTTAATATGTATATACGGCATTGTAGGCTTAGTTTAGTGTATATATAAGGCAGAACGAGGCTTCAAGAAGGCCTGTCCATGCCTAAATCGTGAAGAATGGATCACAATACAAGGATTTTCACTGCCTTAGCTGCGATACAGCGAAGATTGTAGTGGTGTACTCACCTATTTGTGGTTGCAGAGGTCGATTCACAGCTCCTGGCCCCTGTGTGTGTGTGTGTGTGTGTAGAAGGTAAAAGCAAGAGACAGCTGAAGGCAAAGGCAGCAGTAGGCCTACACAAGGACTACACCAGGCCTACACCAGGCCTACACCAGGCCTACCCAGGCACCAGGCCTGCATCATCTTCGTAGAACCCTCGACCAAGCCTACCACAACATTTATAAAAGGTAACATTGTAACCTACAGCTTCTCTCTCACTAACCCACAGCTTCCCCTCTCACTAACCCACAGCTTCTCTCTCACTAACCCACAGCTTCTCACTAACCCACAGCTTGCTAACCCACAGCTTTCTTCTCACTAACCCACAGCTTCTTACTAACCCACAGCTTCTCTCTCACTAACCCACAGCTTCTCACTAACCCACAGCTTCTCACTAACCCACAGCTTCTCACTAACCCACAGCTTCTCTCTCACTAACCCATAGCTTCCCTCTCACTAACACACAGCTTCTCTCTCACCCACAGCTTCCCTCTCACTAACCCACAGCTTCTCTCTCACTAACCCACAGCTTCTCTCTTACTAACCCACAGCTTCTCTCTTACTAACCCACAGCTTCTCTCTTACTAACCCACAGCTTCTCTCTTACTAACCCACAGCTTCCCTCTCACTAACCCACAGCCTCTCTCTTACTAACCCACAGCTTCTCTCTCACTAACCCACAGCTTCCCTCTCACTAACCCACAGCTTCTCTCTTACTAACCCACAGCTTCTCTCTTACGAACCCATAGCTTCTCTCTTACTAATAATAATAATATCTTTATTTTCTACAAGTACATGTACATGGTATACAGGCGTAGCTGACATCAGTGACATACTACTATATAGAAAGTCCCTTGTTATGCTGAGCATTTCGGGCAGATTAGGTCAGTGTCCCAGGATACGACTCACACCAGTCGACTAACACCCAGTTACCCATTTTACTGATGGGGAACATAGACAACAGGTGTAAAGAAACACGCCCAATGTTTCTGCCCTGGCTGGGAATCGAACCCAGGCCCTCGCCGTGTGAAGCGAGAGCTTTAGCCACCAGACCACCAGAGCCCATGTGGGTTCGTAACCCACAGCTTCTCTCTTACTAACCCACAGCTTCTCTCTTACTAACCCACAGCTTCTCTCTCACTAACCCACAGCTTCCCTCTCACTAACCCACAGCTTCCCTCTCACTAACCCACAGCTTCTCTCTCACTAACCCACAGCTTCTCTCTCACTAACCCACAGCTTCCCTCTCACTAACCCACAGCTTCTCTCTTACTAACCCACAGCTTCTCTCTTACGAACCCATAGCTTCTCTCTTACTAACCCACAGCTTTCCTCTCATTAACCCACAGCTTCTCTCTTACTAACCCACAGCTTCTCTCTTACTAACCCACAGCTTCTCTCTTACTAACCCACAGCTTCTCTCTTACTAACCCACAGCTTCTCTCTTACTAACCCACAGCTTCTCTCTTACTAACCCACAGCTTTCCTCTCATTAACCCACAGCTTCTCACTAACCCACAGCTTCTCACTAACCCACAGCTTCCCTCTCATTAACCCACAGCTTCTCTCTCACTAACCCACAGCTTCTCTCTCACTAACCCACAGCTTCTCTCTTACTAACCCACAGCTTTCCTCTCACTAACCCACAGCTTCCCTCTCACTAACCCACAGCCTCTCTCTTACTAACCCACAGCTTCTCTCTCACTAACCCACAGCTTCTCACTAACCCACAGCTTCCCTCTCACTAACCCACAGCTTCTCGCTAACCCACAGCTTCCCTCTCACTAACCCACAGCTTCCCTCTCACTAACCCACAGCTACTCTCTCATTAACCCACAGCTTCTCACTAATCCACAGCTTCTCACTAACCCACAGCTTCCCTCTCATTAACCCATAGCTTCTCTCTCAATAACCCACAGCTTCTCACTAACCCACAGCTTCTGACTAACCCACAGCTTCTCACTAACCCACAGCTTCTCACTAACCCACAGCTTCTCTCACTAACCCACAGCTTCTCACTAACCCACAGCTTCTCACTAACCCACAGCTTCTCATTAACCCACAGCTTCCCTCTCACTAACCCACAGCTTCTCACTAACCCACAGCTTCTCACTAACCCACAGCTTCTCACTAACCCACAGCTTCTCACTAACCCACAGCTTCTCTCTCTCTAACCCACAGCTTCTCACTAACCCACAGCTTCCCTCTCACTAACCCACAGCTTCTCTCACTAACCCACAGCTTCTCACTAACCCACAGCTTCTCACTAACCCACAGCTTCTCACTAACCCACAGCTTCTCACTAACCCACAGCTTCTCACTAACCCACAGCTTCTCACTAACCCACAGCTTCTCACTAACCCACAGCTTCTTACTAACCCAAGCTTCTCTCTCTCTAACCCACAGCTTCTCACTAAGCTATAGGTTCTCACTAACCCACAGCTTCTCTCTCACTAACCCACAGCTTCTCTCTCACTAACCCACAGCTTCTCTCTCACTAACCCACAGCTCCTCTCTCAATAACCCACAGGTTACTCACTAACCTACAGGTTCTCACTAACCCACAGCTTCTCTCTCACTAACCCATATATATTATCGTATAATTTTTCTTTCCTCAAAATATACGTTGATAATTGTGTATGTTATACTCCATCTCTCTCCACTGACTTCATTGGGTTTTTCTGGGCTAAATATACATAATATACGGTTTCGGGCGCCCCTAAAACCATTACAAAAGGGAATTTTATATATATATATGCAAAACTTAAATAAAAGCCAGTTTATTGTTCTTGCTTTTATTGTCTTCCAGAGGACAACACCAGCGTTAAAACGTTCATAACTGGACGTTTCCTGTGGGTTTTTTCCGGCTACCTCATTGTATACCAGGGGTATACAATGAGGTAGCATTGTATACCAGGGGTATACAATGAGGTAGCATTGTATACCAGGGGTATACAATGAGGTATTTATACCAGGGTATACAGAGGTAGCATTGTATACCAGGGTATACAATGAGGTAGCATTGTATACTAAGGGTATAATGAGGTAGCATTGTATACTAAGGGTATACAATGAGGTAGCATTGTATACTAGGGGTATACAATGAGGTAGCATTGTATACTAAGGGTATACAATGAGGTAGCATTGTATACTAAGGGTATACAATGAGGTAGCATTGTATACTAAGGGTATACAATGAGGTAGCATTGTATACTAAGGGTATACAATGAGGTAGCATTGTATACTAAGGGTATACAATGAGGTAGCATTGTATACTAAGGGTATACAATGAGGTAGCATTGTATACTAAGGGTATACAATGAGGTAGCATTGTATACCAGGGGTATACAATGCTCCAGTTCCCTGAATACCTTCCACATCCCCCCTTCCCCACAGGCGCTGTATAATCCTACGGGTTTAGCGCTTCCCCCTTGATTATAATAATAATAAACATTACTAACAAACAATGTCAACACAATGCCAGCACAAATGTTACTAAATTAAACATGCTTAATATAAACATTACAAACATAAACACTATTAACAAACATTGCAAACATAAATATTACAAACATAAACAATGCTAATAAACCTTACTAACATAAACATTACTAACAAACACTAACATAAACATTGGTAACAAACACTAACATAAACATTACTATGAAACACTAACATAAAGATTGGTAACAAACACTAACATAAATATTACTAACAAACACTAACATAAATATTACTAACAAACACTAACATAAACATTACTAACAAACACTAACATAAACATTGGTAACAAACACTAACATAAACATTACTAACAAACACTAACATAAACATTGGTAACAAACACTAACATAAACATTACTAACAAACACTAACATAAACATTGGTAACAAACACTAACATAAACATTACTAACAAACACTAACATAAACATTGGTAACAAACACTAACATAAACATTACTAACAAACACTAACATAAACATTGCTAACAAACAATAACATAAACATTACTAACAAACACTAACATAAACATTACTAACAAACACTAACATAAATATTACTAACAAACATTAACATAAACATTACTAACAAACACTAACATAAACATTACTAACAAGCTGTTAGGTTGTTGCTAAGCTGTTGTTAGGTTGTTGCTAGGCTGTTGTTATGTGGTAAGCTTGCTAGAGTTAGTAGTTGTTCTAGTTAGCTGTTGTGTAGCTGTTAGGTTGTTGCTAGCGTTGTTGCTAAGCTGTTGTTAGGTTGTTGCTAAGCTATTGTTAGGTTGTTGCTAAGCTGTTGTTAGGTTGTTGCAAAGCTGTTGTTAGGTTGTTGCTAAGCTGTTGTTAGGTTGTTGCTAAGCTGTTGTTAGGTTGTTGCTAGGCTGTTGTTAGGTTGTTGCTAAGCTGTTGTTAGGTTGTTGCTAAGCTGTTGTTAGGTTGTTGCTAAGCTATTGTTAGGTTGTTGCTAAGCTGTTGTTAGGTTGTTGCTAAGCTGTTGTTAGTTGTTAGGTTGTTGCTAAGCTGTTGTTTGGTTGTTGCTAAGCTGTTGTTAGGTTGTTGCTAAGCTGTTGCTAAGCTGTTGTTAGGTTGTTGCTAAGCTGTTGCTAAGCTGTTGCTAGGATGTTGTTAGGTTGTTGCTAAGCTGTTGTTAGGTTGTTGCTAAGCTGTTGTTAGGTTGTTGCTAGGCTGTTGTTAGGTTGTTGCTAGGCTGTTGTTAGGTTGTTGCTAGGCTGTTGTTAGGTTGTTGCTAGGCTGTTGTTAGGTTGTTGCTAAGTTGTTGTTAGGTTGTTGCTAAGCTGTTGTTAGGTTGTTGCTAGGCTGTTGTTAGGTTGTTGCTAAGCTGTTGTTAGGTTGTTGTTAAGCTGTTGTTAGGTTGTTGCTAAGCTGTTGTTAGGTTGTTGCTAGGCTGTTGTTAGGTTGTTGCTAAGCTGTTGTTAGGTTGTTGCTAAGCTGTTGTTAGGTTGTTGCTAAGCTGTTGTTAGGTTGTTGCTAAGCTGTTGTTAGGTTGTTGCTAAGCTGTTGTTAGGTTGTTGCTAAGCTGTTTGTTGGGTTGTTGCTAAGCTGTTGTTAGGTTGTTGCTAAGCTGTTGTTAGGTTGTTGCTAAGCTGTTGTTAGGTTGTTGCTAAGCTGTTGTTAGGTTGTTGCTAAGCTGTTGTTAGGTTGGTGCTAAGCTGTTGTTAGGTTGTTGCTAAGCTGTTGTTAGGTTGTTGCTAAGCTGTTGCTAAGCTGTTGCTAGGATGTTGTTAGGTTGTTGCTAAGCTGTTGTTAGGTTGTTGCTAAGCTGTTGTTAGGTTGTTGCTAGGCTGTTGTTAGGTTGTTGCTAGGCTGTTGTTAGGTTGTTGCTAGGCTGTTGTTAGGTTGTTGCTAAGCTGTTGTTAGGTTGTTGCTAGGCTGTTGTTAGGTTGTTGCTAAGCTGTTGTTAGGTTGTTGCTAGGCTGTTGTTAGGTTGTTGCTAGGCTGTTGTTAGGTTGTTGCTAAGCTGTTGTTAGGTTGTTGCTAGGCTGTTGTTAGGTTGTTGCTAGGCTGTTGTTAGGTTGTTGCTAAGCTGTTGTTAGGTTGTTGCTAGGCTGTTGTTAGGTTGCTGCTAAGCTGTTGTTAGGTTGTTGCTAGGCTGTTGTTAGGTTGTTGCTAGGTTGTTGCTAAGCTGTTGTTAGGTTGTTGCTAAGCTGTTGTTAGGTTCTTGCTAGGCTGTTGCTAGGTTGTTGCTAAGCTGTTGTTAGGTTGTTGCTAAGCTGTTGTTAGGTTGTTGCTAAGCTGTTGTTAGGTTGTTGCTAAGCTGTTGTTAGGTTGTTGCTAAACTGTTGTTAGGTTGTTGCTAGGCTGTTGTTAGGTTGTTGCTAAGCTGTTGTTAGGTTGTTGCTAAGCTGTTGTTAGGTTGTTGCTAAGCTGTTGCTAAGCTGTTGTTAGGTTGTTGCTAAGCTGTTGTTAGGTTGTTGCTAAGCTGTTGTTAGGCTGTTGTTAGGTTGTTGAAGCTGCTGTTGCTAGGCTGTTGTTAAACTGTTGTTAGGTTGTTGCTAAGCTGTTGTTAGGTTGTTGCTAGGCTGTTGTTAAACTGTTGTTAGGTTGTTGCTAGGCTGTTGCTAGGTTGTTGCTAGGGTGTTGCTAGGTTGTTGCTAGGCTGTTGTTAGACTGTTGTTACTGTTGCTAAGCTGTTGTTAGGTTGTTGCTAGGCTGTTGTTAGGTTGTTGCTAAGCTGTTGTTAGGTTGTTGCTAAGCTGTTGTTAGGTTGTTGCTAGGCTGTTGTTAGGTTGTTGCTAAGCTGTTGCTAGGTTGTTGCTAGGCTGTTGTTAGACTGTTGTTAGGTTGTTGCTAGGTTGTTGCTAGGCTGTTGTTAGACTGTTGTTACTGTTGCTAAGCTTTGTTAGGTTGTTGCTAGGCTGTTGTTAGGTTGTTGCTAAGCTGTTGTTAGGTTGTTGCTAAGCTGTTGTTAGGTTGTTGCTAGGCTGTTGTTAGGTTGTTGCTAAGCTGTTGTTAGGTTGTTGCTAAGCTGTTGTTAGGTTGTTGCTAAGCTGTTGTTAGGTTGTTGCTAGGCTGTTGTTAAGTTGTTGCTAGCTGTTGTTAGTTGTTGCTAAGCTGTTGTTAGGTTGTTGCTAAGCTGTTGTTAGGTTGTTGCTAAGCTGTTGTTAGGTTGTTGCTAAGCTGTTGTTAGGTTGTTGCTAAGCTGTTGTTAGGTTGTTGCTAAGCTGTTGTTAGGTTGTTGCTAAGCTGTTGTTAGGTTGTTGCTAAGCTGTTGTTAGGTTGTTGCTAAGCTGTTGTTAGGTTAATATTGGTAGAATTACCGACAATATGTTAAGTAAAAGGACACAAATGCAACTAATGTGACATTTTATTGTGGCAACGTTTCGCTCTCCAGGAGCTTCAAGCTCCTGGAGAGCGAAACGTTGCCACAATAAAATGTCACATTAAGAACATAAGAAAGATGGAACACTGCAACAGGCCTACTGGCCCATGCGAGGCAGGTCCAAGTCTCCCACCGGTTTAAGCCAATGCTCCAACCCAGCCAGGTCAGGTCACATTCACTTAAGGAAGGAGCACGGCATCTGACCTAGTAGCACAAACTAGTCAGGTCCAACTCACACCCACCCGCACCCACTCATATATTTATCTAGCCTATTTTTAAAACTACACAACGTTTTAGCCTCTATAACTGTACTCGGGAGTTTGTTCCACTCATCGACAACTCTATTACCAAACCAATGCTTTCCTATATCCTTCCTGAATCTGAATTTATCCAACTTAAAGCCATTGCTGCGAGTCCTGTCAATACTAGATATTTTTAGCACGCTATTTACATCACCTTTATTTATTCCTGTTTTCCATTTATACACCTCAATCATATCCCCCCTAATTCTACGCCTTTCTACAGAGTGCAGATTCAGGGCCCTCAGTCTATCCTCATAGGGAAGATTTGTGATACATGGAATCAACTTATATAGAGTTGAAGAACAACCTGAGGACTCTTATTATTTATGTTTCTTGATATGAAGCCAAGGATTCTGTTCGCTTTATTGCGAACACTTATGCACTGCTGTCTTGGTTTTAGATTACTGCTAACCAGAACTCCTAAATCCTTTTCGCAATCAGTAGTATTAAGATCTACATTATTTAGTATATATGTGGCATGGTTATTGTCCTGTCCAATATTTAGAACTTTGCATTTATCTATATTAAACTGCATCTGCCACTTCTCCGACCACTGCATCAGTCTATTCAAATCTTCCTGGAGTGCTCTAATGTCCTCATTTGAATGAATTGGACGGCCTATTTTGGTGTCATCGGCAAACTTGTTTATGTCGCTATTAGTTGCATTTGTGTCCTTTTATTTACCATGTTGTTAGGTTGTTGCTAAGCTGCTGTTAGATTGTTGCTAGACTGTTGTTAGATTGTTGCTAGACTGTTGTTAGATTGTTGCTAGACTGTTGTTAGGTTGTTGCTAGGTGTTGTTAGGTTGTTGCTAGGTGTTGTTAGGTTGTTGCTAGGTGTTGTTAGGTTGTTGCTAGGTGTTGTTAGGTTGTTGCTAGGTGTTGTTAGGTTGTTGCTAGGTGTTGTTAGGTTGTTGCTAGGTGTTGTTAGGTTTTTGCTAGGCTGTTGCAAACCACTTGAATTCCCAACAGTTGCACAATCCAGGGCAACATTGGTTCAGAGTAGGTCGCTCCTGCCTCTCGCAACTACTGGACCACTATGATATGGTCTTGGAGGCACTGGAAGACAAACAAATGCACAGATTTTGCAAAAGCCTTTGACAAGTGTGATCATGGTGTAATAGCGCACAAAATGCGTGATAAAGGGATAACTGGCAAATGGGCAGATGGATAGTCAACTTTCTAACCAATCGAACACAAAGAGTAGGGGTAAACAGAGTTAAATTGGAAGCTAGAATAGTGAAGAGCTCTGTTCCACAAGGCACAGTACTCGCCCCCATTCTGTTCCTCATCTTTATATCAGACATAGACAGGGATGTAAACCATAGCACTGTATCATCCTTTGCAGACGATACTAGGATCTGCATGAGAGTGTCATCCATTGAGGACACGGCAAATCTCCAAGAAGATATAAACCAAGTTGTCCTGGAGTCTACCTTCAGAGAATTCCAGGGGTCAACGCCCCTGCGGCCCGGTCTGTGACCAGGCCTCCTGTTGGACCAGAGCCTGATCAACCAGGCTGTTACTGCTGGCCGCACGGAATCCAACGTACGAACCACATCCCGGCTGATCAGGTACCGACTTGAGGTGCCTGTCCAGTGCCTGCTTGAAGACAGCCAGGGGTTTGTTGGTAATCCCCCTGATGTATGCTGGGAGGCAGTTGAACAATCTTGGGCCCCTGACACTTATTGTGTTGTCCCTCAACGTGCTAGTGGCACCCCTGCTCTTCATTGGGGGGATGTTACATCGCCTGCCGAGTCTTTTGCTTTCGTAGGGAGTGATTTTTTTGTGTGTAAGTTTGGTACAAGTGCTTCCAGGTGTTCCCAGTAGTTAAGGTGTTTGATGGAACTTATATGTGCAGTAAAGGTTCTCTGTACATTCTCTAGATCTGCAATTTCACCTGCCTTGAATGTTGATGTTAATGTACAGCAGTATTCCAGCCTAGAGAGAACAAGTGATTTAAAAAGGATCATCATTGGCTTGGTATCTCTTGTCTTGAATGTTCTCATTATCCATCCTATCAGTTTCCTCGCAGATGTGATAGTGACACTGTTGTGGTCCTTGAAATCAAGAAACGACGGTATTGATGGTAATGACAGTAGTGATGATGGTACCGATGCTAATGAACTTTAAATACCCTCTTCTTCCTTGGATCAATCCTGATTATGTCCATTCCTCAGGCTCTGTATGACGCATATGAGTTTAGCGCTTCTCTGTTAATGTTATAATAATAATCTTGAGACAAAGTCCCTTATAAGTTGTTTCTTGAGAAACAAACAACAAAAAATACAATTTAATTTGCTGATGACGACCGAGAATTATTCCCAAAATGCAAGAATATTTTATTAGTACAGTAGGGAGTGTCATTGTGGCAGCAGGTGGAGGTGAAGATGACAGCTGATGGCACTCTCCAGAGCCATCATGGGTGCCCGGTCACTGTGTCGTCATGGTCAGGTTTGATTCACCATGGCCCAGGCTAAACATAACTGGGGACCAACATGGCCCAGGCTAAACATAACTGGGGACCAACATGGCCCAAGGTCTCAAGAACTCGCGCCTGACAGGTCACACGCTGCGTCACAATTTAAGTGACAAAGGATCGAGCCATGACCAGTCCTTGAATGACTCCAGAAGAGTTCAGTGTTACATAGAATACAATACAGTGTAGCCCCTTCAGTGCCACCATGTTGCACTTTATAATGTTCAGTGTAAGAGGTTCAGTGTTCACATGTTACTGTTCATCACCACAAGACTCCATCCACTGGCTATGGAGAAGAAAAGAAGGAAGTTTTTATTCATATACAGGTACACATGAATACAGTTAAATACATTATCATACATAGCAACATGTGCACAACAACCACTGTGAAAAAGTAGCGAAATTCCAAGCACTTTCGTGACTTCTCACATTATTGGAATTTCGCCATTTTTCCACAGTGGTTGTTTTGCATATTGTGATATCACCTGTTTACTGTGATCTTATTGCATAGTAGCATGTGTGTAGGTTACCCAGGATAACCCAAAAAAATCAGAGTGACTTATTTCCATTGGGGTCCTTGTGATAGGAATTAATTATATTTAAAAGTTAAAAACAGTTATCGTAACTATGTGAATTGTAGTTATAATAAAAGAAGATACACCAGGGGTAAGGTAAACTCAGTTACTTACATTAACTATAGTATCAGATCATTGTACATGTATGTTAAATATATAAGAAATAATTCTTCATTTCTGTAGCCATATTCAATAGGTACATTTTGGCTCTCTAGTGGTTCATGCTGTGGCTGGCTTTGACATGTGCAGGCAGTCTATTCCATTCCTTTATTGCTGTACAATAAAATGCATTTGTAGAAGACGAAGAAGTTGGAAAGAAAATATAATAAGAAATATATAAGATAATTAATTATAATAGATAGCTCTCTGTTGAGATTCTATATTATTTTAATACAGACATAAAACATATATAAAAAAGTATAATATTCTCTCGTTCCTTTAAATATGATTCCTAAACTTCGACCCGTACATATTTTCTTCTTTACAAAATGCCATGTTTATGTAATACCATACCACGGGCGGGGTTAGAACCCGCGGTCAGAGAGCCCTTAAACTCCAGACCGACGCGTTAGCCACTGGGCCAGCTGGCTACAATAACATTCCTCCAACTAGGTATATTTATACACCAGCGGTGACTATGCTAACCTTCCTATGGTGTATAAATATACCTAGTTGGATGAATCTTATTGTAGCCAGCTGGCCCAGTGGCTAACGCGTCGGTCTGGAGTTTTATGACTGATCGCGGGTTCTAACCCCACCCGTGGTATGGTTTGTTTGCAATCGTGTCATTACGATTTCGTGAGTTATGTAATACACCTCTGTACTCGGCTTGGAGTGTATAACAAATATTTGAATGCAAAGAAAATATAGCACAGTTAAAAACATATAGAATGAAGAGGTCTTGACCCTCATGTACAATGTGTCAACATCTTTATTTGAGAACGTTTCGCCCTAGCAGAGGCTTTTCAGAAAGCCACTAGATGGCGAAAAGTCTTGAAGATACCCAGGTGTTGTAGGGCATTCATTCACCAATGTGTGGATAACTGCTTTGTATTAATTGTTATTAATTAGGCAGCACAGGACGCCTTCTTACCACCTGACAAACCCTAGTTCCCTATGATGAAAATTCCTCATAGTTATAACCATAATTTTTAAAGAGGTGGAATAATAAGCCAGCGGAAGGCCTCGGTCAGATGACCAAAAGCTCCAGCTATGGGTCGTCATATGACTAAGACCCGCGTCAGGAAACACTTGTCCTGTTTCCTGACAAACCTTACCTAACCTAACCTAGCTCTCTCTGCTTTAAAGCGAACACTCTTCCACTAAGACATCTGACCATTGTTCAATATACCATCAGCTCTGGTAGACACGCAAGCTTTGTTGCAGAGGGAAGGAGTTTCTGGTGCCATAATGATCCGACTCAGTAGAAAGAATGAGCTGTTGAAGTAAGAGGAACTCCCATCTGCAGTGCCAGCCATATCCTCCCTTCCCCCGCAGATGGCACTGTTACAGACACACTCATTGGCAGGGAATTAATTTTTTTGCTGGAGAGATGCGAGCGTAGAGCGGAGCCATGTTGTTGTGCTCGGAACTGCTCGCAGTCAGGGCGAAATTCTTGGAGGGTGAGTCTTTGGCTTTTCTTGCAACACAGGACTTTATTACGGCAGTACCTGCAACACAACTTTGTTACGGCAGTACCTGCAACACAGAACTTTGTTATAATACCTGCAACACAGAACTTTGTTATAGTAGTACCTGCAACACAGGACTTTGTTATAGTAGTATACCTGCAACATAGAACTTTGTTATAGTAGTACCTGCAACACAGAACTTTGTTATAGTAGTACCTGCAACAAAGGACTTTGTGGTGGTGGTAATGTTGGTGTTGTGGCAATAATATAAACACCACCACCACGACCACCACCACTACACCACGACCACCACCACTACACCACGACCACCACCACTACACCACGACCACCACCACTACACCACGACCACCACCACTACACCACGACCACCACCACTACACCACGACCACCACCACTACACCACGACCACCACCACTACACAACAACACCACGACCACAACCACCACCTACCATGACTGCCACTAAACAACCACGACCATCATTACACCACTATTACCACTACCACCACCAATACACCACGACCACCATCACCAATACACCACGACCACCACCACCAATACACCACGACCACCATCACTTTACCACATCCCCCACCACCACCACGCCACCAGCAACACAAAACTACACGACCACCACTACCACCAACCAGCTACCACCACCAAAAGCACCACTACCACCAACCAGCCACCACCACCACCAGCACCACTACCACCAACCAGGTACCACCACCACCACCACCACTACCACCAACCAGCCACCACCACCAGCACCACTACCACCAACCAGCCACCACCACAAACCAGCTACCACCACCACCAGCACCACTACCAGCCACCACTACCAACCACCACTACCACACTAATGGACGTACAAGTGGTCATCTTAGTGTACGTCTTCTAATCTCAGTTCATAATTCCAGTAATAATCTCAGTTCATAATCCCAGTAATAATCTCAGTTCATAATTCCAGTAATAATCTCAGTTCATAATTCCAGTAATAATCTCAGTTCATAATTCCAGTAATAATCTCAGTTCATAATTCCAGTAATAATCTCAGTTCATAATTCCAGTAATAATCTCAGTTCATAATCCCAGTAATAATCTCAGTTCATAATTCCAGTAATAATCTCAGTTCATAATCCCAGTAATAATCTCAGTTCATAATTCCAGTAATAATCTCAGTTCATAATTCCAGTAATAATCTCAGTTCATAATTCCAGTAATAATCTCAGTTCATAATTCCAGTAATAATCTCAGTTCATAATTCCAGTAATAATCTCAGTTCATAATTCCAGTTCAAACCTAATATACCAATAGAGACTTGGGACTGCAACTAGGTTGTGTCTGTCTCTGGCTTCGTATAAGAAGGTTCGAGTCTCTACCAGTCCTTGCGGTGAATGACCCACACGGGTTTACCGTTTCATATAAATGAATTTAGAGGCTTGTTGATGCAGGAGGGCAGGACTAGGGATGTTCTAGGGACTTGTGGAGGGGACGGTAGAGAGAGGGGACGGTAGAGAGAGGGGACGGTAGAGAGAGGGGACGTGTGGACAGGTGACGGTAGAGAGAGGGGACGTGTGGACAGGGGACGGTAGAGAGAGGGGACGGTAGAGAGAGGGACGTGTGGACAGGGGACGGTAGAGAGAGGGGACGTGTGGACAGGTGACGGTAGAGAGAGGGGACGTGTGGACAGGGGACGGTAGAGAGAGGGGACGGTAGAGAGAGGGGACGGTAGAGAGAGGGGACGGTAGAGAGAGGGGACGGTAGAGAGAGGGGACGGTAGAGAGAGGGGACGGTAGAGAGAGGGGACGGTAGAGAGAGGGGACGGGTGGATGGTTTTGTTCTGTGATTGACAGACTGCTCGTTATCACAATTGGCCATCTCCGTCTGCACCCTGGAGGGGAGTGACGTCTGGATGCTGGGAGGTCGTTAGTGCCACCGTACCTCAATGGGAGTACCGACCTTCCTGACGGTGGTAGGTTGTCACTCTCCTCATGCCCTGGTATGTAACCCATCACAGCTCCGGGTGGGTAACTTACTGGTATGTACTTCATACAACTCCATACACCGAGCTGTGTCACCCACGGTTGAGCTACTGCTCCTGGCTCCCTAAAAAAGGAATGGTTATAGTAACCATAATTTTTAAAGGGGTGGAGGGGTAAGCCAGTGGAAGGCCTCGGTCAGATGACCAAAAGCTCCAGCTGTGGGTCATCATATAACTAAGACCCGCGTCAGGAAACACTTTTCCTCTTTCCTAACGAACCTTACCTAACCTAACCTAGTTCTCTCTGCTTTAAACCGAACACTCCCTATATACGACATTACTGGCTCCCTATATACGACATTACTGGCTCCCTCTATACGACATTACTGGCTCCCTCTATACGACATTACTGGCTCACTCTATACGACATTACTAGCTCCCTCTATACGACATTACTGGCTCCCTCTATACGACATTACTGGCTCCCTCTATACGACATTACTAGCTCCCTCTATACGACATTACAGGCTCCCTCTATACGACATTACTGGCTCCCTCTATACGACATTACTGGCTCCCTCTATACGACATTACTTGTTCCCTCTGTACGACATTACTGGCTCCCTCTATACGACATTACTAGCTCCATCTATACGACATTACTGGCTCCCTCTATACGACATTACTGGCTCCTTTTATACGACATTACTGGTTCCCTCTATACGACATTACTGGCTCCCTCTATACGACATTACTGGCTCCCTCTATACGACATTACTGGCTCCCTCTATTCGACATTACTGGCTCCCTCTATACGACATTACTAGCTCCATCTATACGACATTACTGGCTCACTCTATACGACATTACTGGCTCCCTCTATACGACATTACTGGCTCCCTCTATACGACATTACTAGCTCCCTCTATACGACATTACTAGCTCCCTCTATACGACATTACTAGCTCCCTCTATACGACATTACTGGCTCCCTCTATACGACATTACTAGCTCCCTCTATACGACATTACTGGCTCCCTCTATACGACATTACTAGCTCCCTCTATACGACATTACTGGCTCCCTCTATACGACATTACTGGCTCCCTCTATACGACATTACTAGCTCCCTCTATACGATATTACTAGCTCCCTCTATACGACATTACTGGCTCCCTCTATACGACATTGCTGGCTCCCTCTATACGATATTACTGGTTCCCTCTATACGACATTACTGGCTCCCTCTATACGACATTACTAGCTCCCTCTATACGACATTACTAGCTCCCTCTATACGACATTACTGGCTCCCTCTATACGACATTACTAGCTCCCTCTATACGACATTACTGGCTCCCTCTATACGACATTACTGGCTCCCTCTATACGACATTACTAGCTCCCTCTATACGATATTACTAGCTCCCTCTATACGACATTACTGGCTCCCTCTTTACGACATTATTGGCTCCCTCTATACGACATTACTGGCTCCCTCTATACGACATTACTGGCTCCATCTATACGACATTACTGGCTCCCTCTATACGACATTACTGGCTCCTTTTATACGACATTACTGGTTCCCTCTATACGACATTACTGGCTCCCTCTATACGACATTACTGGCTCCCTCTATACGACATTACTGGCTCCCTCTATTCGACATTACTGGCTCCCTCTATACGACATTACTAGCTCCATCTATACGACATTACTGGCTCACTCTATACGACATTACTGGCTCCCTCTATACGACATTACTGGCTCCCTCTATACGACATTACTAGCTCCCTCTATACGACATTACTAGCTCCTCTATACGACATTACTAGCTCCTCTATACGACATTACTGGCTCCCTCTATACGACATTACTAGCTCCTCTATACGACATTACTGGCTCCTCTATACGACATTACTAGCTCCTCTATACGACATTACTGGCTCCTCTATACGACATTACTGGCTCCTCTATACGACATTACTAGCTCCCTCTATACGATATTACTAGCTCCCTCTATACGACATTACTGGCTCCCTCTATACGACATTGCTGGCTCCCTCTATACGATATTACTGGTTCCCTCTATACGACATTACTGGCTCCCTCTATACGACATTACTAGCTCCTCTATACGACATTACTAGCTCCCTCTATACGACATTACTGGCTCCCTCTATACGACATTACTAGCTCCCTCTATACGACATTACTGGCTCCCTCTATACGACATTACTGGCTCCCTCTATACGACATTACTAGCTCCCTCTATACGATATTACTAGCTCCCTCTATACGACATTACTGGCTCCCTCTTTACGACATTACTGGCTCCCTCTATACGACATTACTGGCTCCCTCTATACGACATTACTGGCTCCCTCTATACGATATTACTGGCTTCCTCCATACGACATTACTAGTAAACAAAGGCAGTGAAAAGGCAACTAGATGGTAAATGGTCCACTATTTTTTTCGCATTGGTTGTTCTGTATATTGTGATATCACCTGCCTACTGTGATCTTGCTGCTACATTTGGGGCCTAGTTCCTAGGCCTATCCACAGGATGGATATGAGGTGCACAATAAACTAGCCACTTCGGTGACAGAATCTAAATCTTATTGCAACATATGTTAAACTATGTATGATAATTGTGCTTATGTGTACCTGTACATAAATAAACTCAACACTAAGTGAAGGACGTCAGAAATGAAGGAGTTATCCTGTATAATAATGGTATACAATAGCGTCAAGTTGATCAATAAAACACATGCGTAACACTTTGGTATCATTATTCCGAAACGTTTCGCCCACCCAGTAGACTTCTTCAGGATGTGAATGAATGGTTCAGAGAACCGACGAGTTGGTAAATTAGACACATATGCAACACTTGTGTAACTTTATTGAGGAAACGTTTCGCCACACAGTGGCTTCATCAGTCCATACAAAGGAGAATCGTGAAGAACAGGAGGAGTGTGAGGTTGTCAGGCCCTCAATCTTGAGTAGATGTTGTCAGTCCATCAATCTTGAATAGAATAACAGCATATGAGCAGAGGGAGCTATATACTGTAGACAGGAGAGGTGCAGCAGTTGTAGGAGGTGTCACATTTGTTCAATGTGGAAGTAGGTCGTGCCCAAGGAATAGGCAAGCGAAGAAATCCCTGTATTAAGATACCAAGATGTTGCAGTGTCAGACAGGATGTGAATGAATGGTTCAGAGAACCGACGAGTTGGTAAATTAGACACATATGCAACACTTGTGTAACTTTATTGAGGAAACGTTTCGCCACACAGTGGCTTCATCAGTCCATACAAAGGAGAATCGTGAAGAACAAATGTGACACCTCCTACAACTGCTGCACCTCTCCTGTCTACAGTATATAGCTCCCTCTGCTCATATGCTGTTATTCTATTCAAGATTGATGGACTGACAACATCTACTCAAGATTGAGGGCCTGACAACCTCACACTCCTCCTGTTCTTCACGATTCTCCTTTGTATGGACTGATGAAGCCACTGTGTGGCGAAACGTTTCCTCAATAAAGTTACACAAGTGTTGCATATGTGTCTAATTTACCAGACTTCTTCAGTAACCTGTGTATTCAGCTGGGTAGGCGAAACGTTTCGCCCACCCAGTAGACTTCTTCAGTAACCTGTGTATTCAGCTGGGTGGCGAAACGTTTCGGAATGAAGGTAGCAAAGCGCTGCACATGTATCTTGTTCGCCATGGGGGTTTCTTGGGCCTTTAGAGTTTTATAAAGTGACAGTCTGAGGGAAGCTTCTTGTAATATATATTACAGCATATTTGTAAGTTTACTTAGGCACAAGTACACATAACTATAATTATCATACCTGGTGACATGTGTAAATTATCTATGATAACCCTCCCCCAAAAAAAAAAAAAAAGTTAAAGTGACTATTTCCATTGAGGGTTCACTCCTACCTATCTCACTCCTACCTATCTCACTCCTACCTATCTCACTCCTACCTATCTCACTCCTACCTATCTCACTCCTACCTATCTCACTCCTACCTATCTCACTCCTACCTATCTCACTCCTACCTATCTCACTCCTACCTATCTCACTCCTACCTATCTCACTCCTACCTATCTCACTCCTACCTATCTCACTCCTACCTATCTCACTCCTACCTACCTCACTCCTACCTATCTCACTCCTACCTACCTCACTCCTACCTATCTCACTCCTACCTATCTCACTCCTACCTATCTCACTCCTACCTATCTCACTCCTACCTCACTCACTCCTACCTACCTCCACTCCTACCTATCTCCACTCCTACCTACCTCACTCCTACCTATCTCACTCCTACCTACCTCACTCCTACCTATCTCACTCCTACCTATCTCACTCCTACCTATCTCACTCCTACCTATCTCACTCCTACCTATCTCACTCCTACCTATCTCACTCCTACCTATCTCACTCCTACCTATCTCACTCCTACCTATCTCACTCCTACCTATCTCACTCCTACCTACCTCACTCCTACCTATCTCACTCCTACCTACCTCACTCCTACCTATCTCACTCCTACCTATCTCACTCCTACCTATCTCACTCCTACCTACCTCACTCCTACCTATCTCACTCCTACCTATCTCACTCCTACCTACCTCACTCCTACTTATCTCACTCCTACCTATCTCACTCCTACTTATCTCACTCCTACCTATCTCACTCCTACCTATCTCACTCCTACCTATCTCACTCCTACCTATCTCACTCCTACCTATCTCACTCCTACTTATCTCACTCCTACCTATCTCACTCCTACCTATCTCACTCCTACCTATCTCACTCCTACCTATCTCACTCCTACCTATCTCACTCCTGCCTACCTCACTCCTACCTATCTCACTCCTACCTACCTCACTCCTACCTACCTCACTCCTACCTACCTCACTCCTACCTATCTCACTCCTACCTATCTCACTCCTACCTACCTCACTCCTACCTACCTCACTCCTACCTATCTCACTCCTACCTACCTCACTCCTACCTACCTCACTCCTACCTATCTCACTCCTACCTATCTCACTCCTACCTACCTCACTCCTACCTATCTCACTCCTACTGTCGTGTGGGTCTTGGGAGAGATATATAGGAGGTCAAAGATACTCCTTGTTGGATGGTTATGGTATATTTACAGTAATTAGAGGAGAGTCCAGCACACCTTCTGTCTCGCCTGTAGGTATAACGTTGTGAGGCAGTCTGCCTATGATAGGCTGTGTACATGCGCTGAGCCTCTGACGTCAGCGGGTACCATGACGTCACACGCAAAGGGACCAGCTGTATAAAGATATACTAAACAAGTGTATCTATGATACTGACACGACACTACCTATCTCACTCCTACCTATCTCACTCCTACCTACCTCACTCCTACCTACCTCACTCCTACCTACCTCACTCCTACCTATCTCACTCCTACCTATCTCACTCCTACCTATCTCACTCCTACCTACCTCACTCCTACCTATCTCACTCCTACCTATCTCACTCCTACCTATCTCACTCCTACCTACCTCACTCCTACCTACCTCACTCCTACCTATCTCACTCCTACCTACCTCACTCCTACCTATCTCACTCCTACCTATCTCACTCCTACCTACCTCACTCCTACCTATCTCACTCCTAATTATCTCACTCCTACCTACCTCACTCCTACCTACCTCACTCCTACCTACCTCACTCCTACCTACCTCACTCCTACCTATCTCACTCCCTACCTACCTCACTCCTACCCCATCACTCCTACCTACCCACTCCACCTACCTCACTCCTACCTACCTCCCACTCCTACCTACCACTCCTACCTATCCATCCTACCTACCTCACTCCTACTACTCTCACTCCTCCACCTCATCCTACCTATCTCACTCTACCTACCTCACTCCCTACCCTACTCCTCACTCCTACCACTCACTCCTCACCTACCTCCTCTCTACCTACCTCACTCCTACCCACCTCACTCCTACCTATCTCACTCCCCTACCACTCACTCCTACTCCACATCACTCTCCTACCTCACTCCCACCTACCTCACTCCTACCTATCTCACTCACCTACCCACTCCCTACCTACCTCACTCCTACCTACCTCACTCCTACCTCACCTCACCTACCTACCTCACTCCTACCCATCTCACTCCTACCCACCTCACTCCTACCTACCTCACTCCTACCTACCTCACTCCTACCTACTCACTCCACCTACCTCACTCCTACCTACCTCACTCCCTACCTACCTCACTCCTACCTATCTCACTCCTACCTACCTCACTCCACCACCTCACTCCTACCATCTCACTCCTACCTACCTCACTCCTACCCTACCTCACTCCTACCCTACCTCACTCCTACCACCTCACTCCTACCTATCTCACTCCTACCTACCTCACTCCTACCTCATCATTCACCTTCACTCTCACTACTACCTCCTCCTACACTCCTCACCTACCCCTCCACTACTACCTCCACTCACCTACCTCCTCTTACATTTACCTCATGATTCCAATACTAACAATCAAGACTTATGAAACAGCTTGCTCCACCTTGTCATGGTGACCTCCCTACGAGTGTGGTGGTGCCTCAGTGGTGGTGGTGTGCTCTCTACTCTGCTCTCGAAGCTCCTCTACCATCCTACATTGTGTCGTCTCCTACACTACTCTAAGCTGTTCGGTCCGCCTGCTCTCGTCAACTGCTCAGTGGTGTGTGCCCACTGCCTCCACTGACGTGGCCTCGTGCGCAGCAGTGTCTGCTCCATGTAAGTGGCTGGTGGTGCCTCTAAGTGCTGTGCCACTCTCATACAGTGGTTGTGGTGCCTCATCAAGAGTGGTGTGACAGGTGTGCCTAGTGTAGATTGGTGGTGGTGCTCGTAGAGTGGTCGTGTCGTGCTACGTGTAAGAGTGTCAAGTCGGTGGTGGTGCTCGATGTAAGCATGGTGGTGGCCTGAGATGGTGCTCGTGTAAGAGTGGTGGTGGCTCCTAGCTCACGTGTCAGAGTGGTGGTGGTGGTGCTAGTGTGCTCGTCCTAAGAGTGGTGGATGGTGGTGGCTCAGTGTCGTCCGGTGATGGTGTGGTGCTGCTCGTAAAGTGTGGTGGCTCGTATGATGGTGGTGGTGGTGCTCGTAAGAGGTGGTGGTGGCTCTAAGGTCGTTGGTGGTGCTCTCAAGAGGGTGGTGGCCGTGTAGGTGTCTCAGTGCTAAGAGTGGTGGTGGTGGTGCCTCGTAATGGTGGTGGCTCGAAGGTTCGTGTAAGAGTGGTGTGCTCGTGTAAGAGTGGTGGTGTGCTCGGATGCTCGTGTAAGAGGGTGGTGGTGGTGCTCGTAAAGAGTGGTGGTGGTGGTGCTCGTAAGAGTGTGTGGGTCCGTAAGTGTGGTGGTGCTCTGTAAAGATGGTGGTGGTGGTCCGTAAGAGTGGTGTGGGTGCTCCGTAAGAGTGGTGGTGGTGGTGCTCGTGTAAGAGTGGTGGTGGTGCCGTTAAGAGTGGTGGTGGTGGTGCTCGTGTAAGAGTGTGGTGGTGGTGCTCGTAAGAGTGGTGGTGGTGCGTGCTGTGGTGTAAGAGTGGTGGTGAGTGGTGGTGGTCTGTAAGAGTGGTGGTGGTGGTGCTCGTGTAAGATGGTGGTGGTGGTGCCGTAAGTGGTGGTGTGCTCGTGTAAGAGTGGTGGTGGTGGTGCTCGTGTAAGAGTGGTGGTGGTGGTGCTCGTGTAAGAGTGGTGGTGGTGGTGCTCGTGTAAGTGTGGGTGGTGGTGCTCGTGTAAGAGTGTGTGTGGTGGTGGTGCTCGTGTAAGAGTGGTGGTGGTGGTGCTCGTGTAAGAGTGGTGGTGGTGGTGCTCGTGTAAGAGTGGTGGTGGTGGTGCTCTGTAAGAGTGGTGGTGGTGTCTCGTGTAAGAGTGGTGGTGGTGGTGCTCGTGTAAGAGTGGTGGTGGTGGTGCTCGTAAGGTGGTGGTGGTGCTCGTGTAAGATGGTGGAGTGGTGGTGGTGCTCGTGTAAGAGTGGTGGTGGTGGGGTGCTCGTGTAAGAGGTGGTGGTGGTGCTCGTGTAAGAGTGGTGGTGGTGGTGCTCGTGTAAGAGTGGTGGTGGTGGTGCTCGTTAAGAGTGGTGGTGGTGGTGCTCGTGTAAGAGTGGTGGTGTTCGTGTAAGAGTGGTGGTGGTGGTGCTCGTGTAAGAGTGGTGGTGGTGGTGCTCGTGTAAGAGTGGTGGTGGGTGCCGTGTAAGAGTGGTGGTGGTGGTGCTCGTGTAAGAGTGGTTGTGGTGGTGCTCGTATAAGAGTGGTGGTGGTGGTGCTCGTGTAAGAGTGGTGGTGGTGGTGGTGGTGCTCGTGTAAGAGTGGTGGTGGTGGTGCTCGTGTAAGAGTGGTGGTGGTGGTGCTGGTGTAAGAGTGGTGGTGGTGGTGCTCGGTAAGAGTGGTGGTGGTGCTCGTGTAAGAGTGGTGGTGGTGGTGCTCGTGTAAGAGTGGTGGTGGTGTCTCGTGTAAGAGTGGTGGTGGTGGTGCTCGTGTAAGAGGGGTTTGGTCGGTGGTGGTGGTGCTCGTGTAAGAGTGGTGGTGGTGGTGGTGCTCGTGTAAGAGTGGTGGTGGTGGTGGTGCTCGTGTAAGAGTGGTGGTGGTGGTGGTGGTGCTCGTGTAAGAGTGGTGGTGTGTGGTGTCGTATAAGAGTGGTGGTGGTGGTGCTCGTGTAAGAGTGGTGGTGGTGGTGCTCGTGTAAGGTGGTGGTGGTGGTGCTCGTGTAAGAGTGGTGGTGGTGGTGCTCGTGTAAGAGTGGTGGTGGTGGTGCTCGTGTAAGAGTGGTGGTGGTGGTGCTCGTGTAAGAGTGGTGGTGGTGGTGCTCGTGTAAGAGTGGTGGTGGTGGTGCTCGTATAAGAGTGGTGGTGGTGGTGCTCGTGTAAGAGTGGTGGTGGTGGTGCTCTTTAGAGTGGTGGTGGTGGTGCTCGTGTAAGAGTGGTGGTGGTGGTGCTCGTATAAGAGTGGTGGTGGTGGTGCTCGTGTAAGAGTGGTGGTGGTGGTGGTAGCAGTGTTGTGCACCACTTGTACGAGTGTTATTCACAACACTTGATACAAGGCAGACCTGCAACACTAGGTAACAAGCGTGTATGTTTCAACGTTTATTGTTGACGCTCTGCCACAGCGTTGCCAGACGTGTCGACATCCTTTTCTTTTACTCTACCGTTAATTAAATGTACTTACAGATAGGCTTATGTAACCTAACCACATATGCCTAAGAAATAATTGTGACCAGTTTCAAGTGTTCCATCTTCACAGCCACACCTTTGTTTATTCTTCATTGTTCACCTGATTCACTAGGCTGTAAGTGCTAGCAGATCGTAAGCCAACATAGCATCATCACAGTCTAGCTGTGAAAATCTTCATTTAGGTAGAAGCTTTCAAGACAAACCTGGACAATTATCTAAGAATTTTAATATTTAATTCTTCTGTGTTACACACACACACACACACACACACACACACACACACACACACACACATATATATATATATATATATATATATATATATATATATATATATATATATATATATATATATATATATATATATATCAATAACAACACTCGACTAGCCGAGGATTCGAACCCATGTAGTTTCCTGCCTCGTGGTGAGTGAAACACATGACGCCTTAACCCACTGGACTACACAATCAAGTGGGTTAAGGCGTCGTCTGATTTTCGCTCACCACGAGGCAGGCCAAAACTACATGGGTTCGAATCCTCGGCTACTCGCAGTGTTGTTATTGATTCAATACCACTCGTTCGTGGTCACAATAATATATACATATATATATATATATATATATATATATATATATATATATATATATATATATATATATATTAATTTTTTTATTAACATTCTGAAGAAAGGACAGGTTGAATGATGTCAACCTTGGTGACATACACATTCTACTTGTTATCTGTTCCGGAGGAAGTTGTCCATCTACCTCGGCTCGGGTCCTGGTCTGATCCACCAGGCTACTGGTGCTAGCAGCATGCATACACATAAGTACTAAAGCCCTGCTGATCCACAACTCTCTGCTGAAATTTATGCTATTGTTTAATTATCATTATTTATATTTCCTTATATTGGATAATTATTTTTTCTTAAATATTAATATTAATAATTATAAAAGAAATTATATTAATATTAATTATAATAATATTAAAATTCTTGACTAAAATTGGACACCGTGACAACAGAAGAGGTTTACGGTGTAGACGAAACCTTTCCGTTGTAAAGATATTAGTGTTGCATGTCCGTATTGTATATAATTATTATTGCAATGCAATTCAACCTGTTGGTTACCGAATCACTTAAAAAGGAACCACGTGCCAGTGAGTTGAAGCAAGCAACCCACGTGTCAGTGAGTTGAAGCAAGCAACCCACGTGCCAGTGAGTTGAAGCAAGCAACCCACGTGACAGTGAGTTGAAGCAAGCAACCCACGTGACAGTGAGTTGAAGCAAGCAACCCACGTGCCAGTGAGTTGAAGCAAGCAACCCACGTGACAGTGAGTTGAAGCAAGCAACCCACGTGCCAGTGAGTTGAAGCAAGCAACCCACGTGACAGTGAGTTGAAGCAAGCAACCCACGTGCCAGTGAGTTGAAGCAAGCAACCCACGTGACAGTGAGTTGAAGCAAGCAACCCACGTGCCAGTGAGTTGAAGCAAGCAACCCACGTGACAGTGAGTTGAAGCAAGCAACCCACGTGCCAGTGAGTTGAAGCAAGCAACCCACGTGCCAGTGAGTTGAAGCAAGCAACCCACGTGCCAGTGAGTTGAAGAAAGCAACCCACGTGCCAGTGAGTTGAAGCAAGCAACCCACGTGCCAGTGAGTTGAAGCAAGCAACCCACGTGCCAGTGAGTTGAAGCAAGCAACCCACGTGCCAGTGAGTTGAAGCAAGCAACCCACGTGACAGTGAGTTGAAGCAAGCAACCCACGTGCCAGTGAGTTGAAGCAAGCAACCCACGTGCCAGTGAGTTGAAGCAAGCAACCCACGTGTCAGTGAGTTGAAGCAAGCAACCCACGTGCCAGTGAGTTGAAGAAAGCAACCCACGTGCCAGTGAGTTGAAGAAAGCAACCCACGTGCCAGTGAGTTGAAGCAAGCAACCCACGTGCCAGTGAGTTGAGCCGATGGACCCACGTGTCAATGAATTGAACTTCATACTGACTCCCTTCTTTCATATTGTAATCACTGGGCCAGGCAGCTACTTCGAGTCAGTTCCAAGAAGCAAGACCAAAGACTAGTCTGGGGAAAGATTGACTGTGGCGCAACACATGGTGAGTTGTGGAGGGTCCTTACTCCCGTGTGTTACCTCCGGGTGTACCCCTATACAGTGGACGGAGAATCGAGCCTTCATTAATTCTTACAGTAAGTAGGTACCTGGGTGTTAGCTGACTGGTGAGGGTCGCACACTGGGTTGACAAGATTAACGCAATTGCCCGGAAATGCTCTGCATATCAAGTGGCTTTCTATATAGTAGTATGTCATTGATGTCAGCTATGGTCTGTATACCTTGTACATGTACTTGTAGTAAATAAAGATATTATTATTATTATTATTATTATTATCAGTAGTAGTAGTAGTACTATTATTGGTATTATTATTATTGTTTTATTATTATAATTATTATTATTGTTATTAATATTATGTAGTACATGGTTCTGTAAACGAGACGAATTTAGTTGAACAACAACACATGGATATCTTTATTGCTGAGACGTTTCGCCTGCCCATCAGACCCTCTTCACTCGAATGCAAAGCAGTAAAATAAAATCGATAAAAAAAAGTCTTAGCCAACATTCTTGTTCCATCCTAGTGTGATGGCTGACTGACCACACAGTAGCAGTGTTCTGAGTATTTCTCACATTTCTTCGTTGTCATTAGTAAAATTTCATCTTTCCGTATCGCAGATGATTGTTTATTCTCTGTTTCGCTCTATGACTGCACGAGGCTGTCGTCTTTTACCTCAGTATTGTTTTTTTTTTTTTTTTTTTTTGGGGGGTTCTTGAAAGAGTCTGGGGCGTTTCTCTTTGAGTCGAAAAATGGTCTGGTGATACCGACAAGATGTGTAAAAAGATATGTACAGTTCAGGACATTTATTAGAGGAAACGTTTCGCCCCGAGTGGCTTCGTCAGTTCTAATTAGGACTGAAGCCATCGTGGCAAAACGTTTCGTCTAATAAATGTCCTGAACTGTGGAAAAATAAATACAGATGCAGTATAATGCGATTCTGTTTGTGACTTGATAAAGCCCACTGTGTGGGCGAAACGTAGTCAATAAAGAATAGCATTATACTGCATTTGTGTTTATTTTTCCGTCGTGTCGGCATTTTATACCATTTATCTCTATCCTAAACTGTCCATATGTCTGAATTATCTGGTTGTAGAGGGAGCCACATCTCTCTCTCTCTCAAATTTTCATATTTTTATATAAGGTTAATAAGTGATTTGGATTATTAATATTTGGTTTAAAACCGCAAGTGTTCACAAAAATTAATGTTGTAATACAGTTTATTGCTATCACAATATTGTGAAATTCTCGTTCCAGTTTAGTGTATATTTCCCGATAAAGTGATTCTCAACCAGGGGTAAATTTACCCCTTGGGGTAAAAAATTGCGTGGCGAGGGATAAATAATTTTGTGCAAAGCCTTAATAATTTATTTTTTACTGATCTTCTTAATTTTTACTGATCTTCTTGTTTTTCTGTCCCTTTGTGATGGCGATAGATTATTTGTATGGAAGTAAGGGGGAGGTAGATGGAGAAATACGTCAAGCCGAGGGGGTTAATGATGGGGGAAAAGTTGAGAATCCCTGAGAACCTTGCAGCTGCTGGGACAATATTACCCTTTGAAAAAAAAATAGGTTGGTTTAGCATGAGAAGGTGTAGTAAGATTGTGTAGTGAGAGTTGTTATGTGTTGATGGTGGAGGGTGTCATGGGGATTACTATATTTGATGGTATAATCTAGGGTATTAGACTAGTACCCCACAGCATGACCCTCTAGTGATGTCATTTTCTGTATAACAAAAATAGAATTGTTGAAAATGGCATAAAATACTGACAAGTTGAAGATTAAGACACTTGTGCAACAGTTGGGTATCTTTATTGATGAAACGTTTTACCTACACAGTAGGCTTCTTCAGTCAAATACAAAGGCAGTAGTAGTAATGAAATAAAGATGATGTAATCAGTCCATCAACCTTGAAGAAACAGTATTTGAGGTGGTCAGTCCCTCAGCCTAGAGAAGAGTTCAACTCCATGGAGCTGAACTGTTCTCTAGGTAGTGAGAGATGGGTGTGGGTGTGTTTGGGCTGGCTCCATATATATTTGTCAAATTATGGTTGAAAGAGGCAGTGGAGTGTGCTAATTCTGGTGGCTGTTGATGCATGTACAGTTAGAGAAGGTGGGTAGATGAACACTGACGTATCATAATTGTTTATAAAACTTTCATGGTAGGTAGGCAACTGGTGCTATATATCACCCACAACTGAAATTGGTGAAGCAGCCTCGTGTATATATATAACTTAACATAATGAGTTCTGGTAAGAATGAGGAGTGGTATTGTGGTGGATGTTAGCAGGATGTCATGTATTTAAGACAGTATTTTACTAATGCTAAGACAGTCAAATGGGTAACTGATAAACGAGTCTCAACAGTGATTATCCCACATATTTCTACTGCACTCTGCTGGGTCCCCATTTTTCTTCATTTTACTGTCACACCTCAAAATTTATCAACTCTATGTTTCATTTATTGCCATTGGTTAACTTAGAGGATAGAGGACAGTCTAACCTAACCTAGCCCAACCTAATCTAGCCTAACCTAACCTAAAATAACATAGCCTAACCTAACTTAACTTCACCTAACCTAACTTAACCTTGCTTAACTTAAAAAAAAAATCGAGAAATTTTCTGCGAACCGTATGTAAAAATTCCACAATGAATTTAAGAGGAGAGGTAAAAATCGTATATAAGAAATCCACATAGAATTTTAGATAGCTTGAAATCGTATATAAGAAATCCACATAGAATTTTAGATAGCTTGAAATCGTATATAAGAAATCCACATAGAATTTTATATAGGTTGAAATAAGTATGGGCGTCTACACAGCTCTGACAACCCATTGTTGTTCTTGGAGAGAGAGAGAGATTGTAAGTTCCGACAAGAGACAGTGGGTTCGCTCACGCAATATTGACCCACCCACACTGCCCACTTACCCACCTCCCACCCACACTGCCCACTTACCCACCTCCCACCAATGCTATTGTTGGTCAGAAAAACACGGATGCCATCACCGCTGCTGCTTCTCAGCGGCGTCTGCTCTTGTTTCTGCTTTGTTATTCCTGTTGCTCCCCTCAAGGAAGGTTCCTTGACGCTGGTGAGGGGCTCTTGATCTAGGGAATTGGATCTGTGCTCTGGTTCCCTGAATGCCTTCCATCCCCCCCCCATGCGCTGTATAATCCTATGGGTTTAGCGCTCTCCCATGATTATAATAATAATAATAATATTCCTGATGCTGATGTTGTTGTTATGGTTACTATTCATACTGCTTTTGTTGCTGTTGTTGTTACTTCTGCTATTGTTGATGTTGCTATTGTTGTGGTTACTGCTCATGCTATTCATACTGCTGTTGTTGTTGCTGTTGTGACTGTTTCTGCTCCGACTGCCACTGTTTCTGTTGCTCTTATAGCTGTTGCTGCTGTGCAACGGCAGGTGGTACTGTTGTTACAGTTGTCACTGTACTCACCTATATGTGGTTGCAGGGGTCGATTCATAGCTCCTGGCCCTGACTGTGTGTATGTGTGTGTGTGTAGAAATACACAAGACTGACCTTACCTAAATAAAATTTACATTAAGAAAAAAAAGAATACGAAGAACAAGAAGAGAAGGAATAAAAATAATAATAACAACAACACCAATAATAATAATAATAATAATAATAATAATAATAAAAAAATAATGGATGGAACAAAATAGAATGACTTCGAGTGTATAAATCTGTAGTGGAGGGAAGGCGGGGTAGGGGTCGTCCTAGGCAAGGTTGGAGGGAGGGAGGGGGTAAAAAATGTTTTGTGTGCGAGGGGCTTGGACTTCCAGCATGTGTGAGCGTGTTAGATAGGAGTGAATGGAGACAAATGGTTTTTAGGACTTGACGTGCTGTTGGAGTGTGAGCAAGGTAACATTTATGAAGGGATTCAGGGAAACCGGCAGGCCGTACTTGAGTCATGGAGATGGGAAGTACAGTGTCTGCACTCTGAAGGAAGGGTGTTAATGTTGCAGTTTTATAGCTGTAGTGTAAAGCACCCCTCTGGCAAGACAGTGATGGAGTGAATGTTGGTGAAAGTTTTTCTTTTTCGGGCCACCCTGCCTTGGTGGGAGACGGCCGATGTGTTAATAATAAAACTTAAATAAAATAAGAGGAAGAAGATTATCAATAAAATAAGAATGAGAATTAAAAAGAATAGGAATAAGAGGAACCAAGAATAAGAACAAGAAAACAATAATTTACCGTGTGTATGATTATATTGACAATAATAATTTATAATGATAATAGCAATAATGATAGTAATAAATATTAGAGTAATGAAAGCTATATTATTATTATTATTATTATTATTATTATTATTATGTTCAAGGGAAGTGTTAATGTGCTCACAGTGTCTATTACACGAGCAGTAAGTCTTCTACACAACAGTGCTGCTGGGGAGGTGTTGGAGAGGTTGGTGGTGGTGGTGTTGGAGAGGTTGGTGGTGGTGTTGGAGCGGTTGGTGGTGGTGTTGGAGCGGTTGGTGGTGGTGTTGGAGAGGTTGGTGGTGGTGTTGGAGCGGTTGGTGGTGGTGTTGGAGAGGTTGGTGGTGGTGTTGGAGAGGTTGGTGGTGGTGTTGGAGAGGTTGGTGGTGGTGTTGGAGCGGTTGGTGGTGGAGGTAGAGGAGGCAGCAAATACAGTGAGGTCCTTGTTCCTCCCAAGACGACCTCTACACTGTGTTTACCTCACCCTTCAAGTGAGGCACCTCCAGTCTCCTCAAGAGCTCTTCATCCAAGCAACGGGAGCTGCGTGGCTCCCTGTACTCCTCTCCTTGCACCTTTCTGCTCTGTATTGGACTGAAGAAGCCACTGTGGGGCGAAACGTTTCCTCAATAAAGATACCCAAGTGTTGCATAAGTGTCTCAATCTTCAACTTGACGTTTTTAAACCATTTATTACACTCCCTGTACGTCTTCCAGTCCTTGGAAGACGTCAGTAAAGGCCTGGTATGTGCAGGTATCCGTCCAACGTCTTGTTGCGGGTAGCAGAGAGTGATGGGCGTGGAGAGAGAGAGAAAGGGAGGGAGGGAAGGGCCAAGAGAACCAAGATACAGAAGGAGGTGAGATGGAGGAATAATGTGGCTTGCTGCCAAGGAGAATGAGGGAGGAGGAACGTATGGTAGAGGGAGATGGAACAAAAAACATACACGGGAATAATGAGTTTGCCTTAAACAAGGACGGTAGAGTTATTTATGGACACAGAGCTATCACGGACGGTAGAGTTATCTATGGACACAGAGCTATCACGGACGGTAGAGTTATCTATGAACGCAGAACTATCACGGACGGTAAAGTTATCCATGAACACAACTATCACGTACCGAAGTCACTGGTAACACGATTACCCTTGGAGATTTTATCCTGCCCGCCTATCCTAGGATACTATGTGAGAATCCTATATCCTTTCACATGATGTGAAAAATCCAGCGGATGCTTAATCGTGGATACATAGCGCCGTCACCGCGGATACATAGAGCCGTCACCGCGGATACATAGCGCCGTCACCGCGGATACATAGCGCCGTCACCGCGGATACACACCGTCGTCACCGCGGATACATAGCGCCGTCACCGCGGATACATAGCGCCGTCACCGCGGATACATAGTGTCGTCACCGCGGATACATAGCGCCGTCACCGCGGATACATAGCGCCGTCACCGCGAATACACACCGTCGTCACCGCGGATACATAGTGTCGTCACTGCGGATACATAGCGCCGTCACCGCGGATACATAGAGCCGTCACCGCGGATACATAGCGCCGTCACCGCGGATACATAGCGCCGTCACCGCGGATACTTAGTGTCGTCACCGCGGATACATAGCGCCGTCACCGCGGATACATAGCGCCGTCACCGCGGATACACACCGTCGTCACCGCGGATACATAGTGTCGTCACTGCGGATACATAGCGCCGTCACCGCGGATACATAGAGCCGTCACCGCGGATACATAGCGCCGTCACCGCGGATACATAGCGCCGTCACCGCGGATACACACCGTCGTCACCGTAAGCTAGTATTTGATTCACACAGTGTATACACTGAGAGGTGTATGCCTCTCGGTGTATATACACTGTGAGTCTAATGTAATCACAGTTTGATGTATTAAAGTATTCTTGACTAGTGGTGTATAGGTGACATGTAGCTTTAATGGCCGTCGTGTAGTAAATAGTCTTAATTTGACAACGTAGTCGGGTTTAGCATTGTAAAGTGAATACCAGGTCCAGCCTTGCCGGTTTATCCTCGTCTTTCACAGTTAATAATAATAATAATAATAATAATAATAATAATAATAATAATAATAATAATAATATCTTTATTTCTACAAGTACATGTACAAGGTAAACAGACCATAGTTGACATCAGTGACATACTACTATATAGAAAGCCACTTGTTATGGAAAGCATTTCCCGAAAATTAAGTCAGTTTTGTCCCAGGATGCGACCCACACCAGTCCACTAACACTCAGGTACTCATTTTACTGATGGGTGAACATAGACAACCGGTGTAAAGAAACACGTCCCATGTTCCCACCCCTTCGCAGGGAATCGAACCCGGACCCTCACCGTGTGAAGCGAGAGCTTTTGCCACCAGGCCACGGGGCACAGTTAGATCGGAGGTATATATTACAGACTCTTGTGCAACACCTGGGTATCTATATATGAGAGACGTTGTCCCCACCAGGACTTTATTAGTGTAATGCGGAGATAGGAGACTTATACAGGGAAACCAGAGAAGTGAATCAATGGAGTAGTAACCGGGGCTGTTAGTTAAGATGTAAGGTGCTGCTTGTGGACGTAGTGGCCAGCTTTGATGTGTGCTCAAGTAGCAATAGTAGCAGTGGTAGTAGTAGTATTGGTAGTAGTAGCAGTAATAGTAGTAGTAGTAGTAGTAGTAGAAGCAATACTTGTCAGTCTTGTAGAAAGCTTTGTGGGTAACGAAGGTTGTGTGGTACAGGGAGAAATTCAAGATGCTTTCTGTACAAAAACTGAAGAATGTCGCTGTGTCTGATAAGTAAAATACTCTCAAACATATGTAATATTGTCAAGTTGGTAAGACACATGTGAGGCACATGCTTAACACAGAAATAAAAGACAAGGACAGAGCGAGAGAGAGACCTGGAGCTCAGAGCTCTGGTCTCACTGGAAGCAGAGGCAAGACCTCCTTGTGAGTATCTCTTAAGATGTATATTATTTCCCATTTTTACCTGTGTAATAAATTATCCATAATGTTTCTTGTGGTATAATTGTTTACGCTTCCTGTGTATATATGTGTTATGGCCATGACTAATTATTCCCTCTGTTAGTATTTATGATATTTGGTGGACAAAGACTCCCAGCTCAGGCTGACAACAACAATAATAATAATAATAATAATAATATCTTTATTTCTACAAGTACATGTACAAGGTATACAGGCCTAGCTGACATCAGTGATGTACCACTATACAGAAAGCCCCTTGTTATACCTGGCTCGTTACGGGGGTCAACGCCCCCGCGGCCCGATCTGTGACCAGGCCTAATGGTGGATCAGGGCCTGATCAACCAGGCAGTTACTGTTGGCCGCACGTAAACCGACGTACGAACCACAGCCCGGCTGGTCAGGTACTGACTTGAGGTGCCTGTCCAAAGCTTTCTTGAAGACAGTAAGGGGTCTATTGGTAAATCCCTTTATGTATGCTAGGAGGCAGTTGAACAGTCTTGGGCCCCTGACACTTATTTTGTTGTCTCTTATCATGCTACTGGCGCCCCTGCTTTTCATTGGGGGATGTTTCATTAGGTCAATTTTGTCCCCGGGATGCGAACCACACCAGTCTACAGCACCCAGGTACCTATTTTACTGATAGGTGAACATGGACAGCAGGTGTCGTAAGGAAACAGATCCTAATTTTTCTACCCGAACAAAGGATCGACCCCGGACTTCAGTGTGTGAGCTGAGTGTCCTAGAAATCGAGCTACGATACACTATTGAAATCTCACAACTTAAGGTGATAGTACTGAAGTCTCCCAGCTCAGTTTGACACATTTCCAAACCTTGTATAAGCGCCATCTTGTATGATGGATTATGCCAGGAAAATATAGCTAGTTTTTGTTCCCTGCTGGTGTTCCCACAAAGTAACTATCATATAGAAAAGTGTAGCAGCACACTGCTGGTGTTCCCACAAAGTAACTATCATATAGAAAAGTGTAGCAGCACACTGCTAGTGTTCCCAAAATGTAACTATCGTATAGAATAGTGTAACATACTACTAGTGTTCCCACTGTATAACTATCATATAGAAAAGTGTAGCAGTACACTGCTGGTGTTCCCACTCTGTTACTATCATATAGAATAGTGTAGCAACACACTGCTGGTGTTCCCACTCTGTTACTATCATATAGAATAGTGTAGCAACACACTGCTGGTGTATCCCACCTGTTACTATCATATAGAATAGTGTGCAACCCACTGCTGGTGTTCCCACTCTGTCACTATCATATAGAATAGTGTAGCAACAAACTGCTGGTGTTCCCACTCTGTTACTATCATATAGAATAGTGTAGCAGCACACTGCTGGTGTTCCCACTCTGTTACTATCAAAAGAATAGTGTAGCAACACACTGCTGGTGTTCCCACTCTGTTACTATCATATAGAATAGTGTAGCAACACACTGCTGGTGTTCCCACTCTGTTACTATCATATAGAATAGTGTAGCAACACACTGCTGGTGTTCCCACTCTGTTACTATCATATAGAATAGTGTAGCAACCCACTGCTGGTGTTCCCACTCTGTTACTATCATATAGAATAGTGTAGCAACACACTGCTGGTGGTCCCACTCTGTTACTATCATATAGAATAGTGTAGCAACACACTGCTGGTGTTCCCACTCTGTTACTATCATATAGAATAGTGTAGCAACACACTGCTGGTGTTCCCACTCTGTTACTATCATATAGAATAGTGTAGCAACACACTGCTGGTGTTCCCACTCTGTTACTATCATATAGAATAGTGTAGCAACACACTGCTGGTGTTCCCACTCTGTTACTATCATATAGAATAGTGTAGCAACACACTGCTGGTGTTCCCACTCTGTTACTATCATATAGAATAGTGTAGCAGCACACTGCTAATGTATCCAGCTTTCCTAAATATAAAAAAGACACTCGTGAAAGCCCTTTCACGGTGGCCACCCTCCTTGCACTTGAAGCTCGCCCCTCCCACCTTCCTTCGCCACCTACCCTCTGAAACAGACCATCCCCCAGTGATAGTAATTCCCAAGTAATGGTAACTACAGCGATGCTGAAAGGAAATCTTTTAATTTGCTGTAGCTGCTGAACACTTAATGGGATAAATTACATAAGAAGGAGCACTGCAGCAGGCCTACTGACCCATGCTAGGAAGGTCCAAGTTACATCCACTTAAGAAGGAAGGAGCACTGCATCAGACCAATTAGCACAAGCTACAGATCAGAGCAGGCTTCGAACCCCTGGCAAATGAGTGCTAGAAATAATAGGCCAGTGCGGTGCCCACTGTACCACGCCGGCTTAATGAAATTCATACAACCAGGTATTTTGCTATACACACTAGGAAGGTTAGTATGGGCCACCACTGTGAACACAAAGGTAAGTGTTGACAGACTAATGATTTTGAGCAATACTGAGAACTTAAACAAGAGATGGAACAAGAGTTGTTGAGATGGAACAAGAGTTGTTGAGATGGAACAAGAGTTGTGGAGATGGAACAAGAGTTGTTGAGATGGAACAAGCGTTGTGGAGATGGAACAAGAGTTGTGGAGATGCAACAAGAGTTGTGGAGATGGAACAATAGTTGTGGAGATGCAACAAGAGTTGTGGAGATGGAACAAGAGTTGTGGAGATGGAACAAGAGTTGTGGAGATGGAACAAGAGTTGTGGAGATGGAACAAGAGTTGTGGAGATGGAACAAGAGTTGTGGAGATGGAACAAGAGTTGTGGAGATGGAACAAGAGTTGTGGAGATGCAACAAGAGTTGTGGAGATGGAACAAGAGTTGTGGAGATGGAACAAGAGTTGTGGAGATGGAACAAGAGTTGTGGAGATGGAACAAGAGTTGTGGAGATGGAACAAGAGTTGTGGAGATGGAACAAGAGTTGTGGAGATGGAACAAGAGTTGTGGAGATGGAACAAGAGTTGTGGAGATGGAACAAGAGTTGTGGAGATGGAACAAGAGTTGTGGAGATGGAACAAGAGTTGTGGAGATGGAACAAGAGTTGTGGAGATGGAACAAGAGTTGTGGAGATGGAACAAGAGTTGTGGAGATGGAATGAACAAGAGTTGTGGAGATGGAACAAGAGTTGTGGAGATGGAACAAGAGTTGTGGAGATGGAACAAGAGTTGTGGAGATGGAACAAGAGTTGTGGAGATGGAACAAGAGTTGTGGAGATGGAACAAGAGTTGTGGAGATGGAACAAGAGTTGTGGGATGGAACAAGAGTTGTGGAGATGGAACAAGAGTTGTGGAGATGGAACAAGAGTTGTGGAGATGGAACAAGAGTTGTGGAGATGGAACAAGAGTTGTGAGAGATGGAACAAGAGTTGTGGAGATGGAACAAGAGTTGTGGAGATGGAACAAGAGTTGTGGAGATGGAACAAGAGTTGTGGAGATGGAACAAAGTTGAAGATAAAAGTTGTGGAGATGGAACAAGAGTTGTGGAGATGAAACAAGAGTTGTGGAGGATGGAACAAGAGTTGTGGAGATGGAACAAGTAGTTGTGGAGATGGAACAAGAGTTGTGAGATGGAACAAGAGTTGTGGAGATGGAACAAGAGTTGTGGAGATGGAACAAGAGTTGTGGAGATGGAACAAGAGTTGTGGAGATGGAACAAGAGTTGTGGAGATGGAACAAGAGTTGTGGAGATGGAACAAGAGTTGTGGATGAAACAAGTTGAGATGGAACAAGAGTTGTGGAGATGGAACAAGAGTTGTGGAGATGCAACAAGAGTTGTGGAGATGGAACAAGAGTTGTGGAGATGGAACAAGAGTTGTGGAGATGAAACAAGAGTTATGGAGATGGAACAAGAGTTGTGGAGATGGAACAAGAGTTGTGGAGATGGAACAAGAGTTGTGGAGATGGAACAAGAGTTGTGGGGATGAAACAAGAGTTGTGGAGATGGAACAAGAGTTGTGGAGATGGAACAATAGTTGTGGAGATGGAACAAGAGTTGTGGAGATGGAACAAGAGTTGTGGGGATGGAACAAGAGTTGTGGAGATGCAACAAGAGTTGTAAGGATAAGTAATAAGGGGTAAAGGGAGAGTCATAGAGGTAAGGAGAGTAATAAGGGTTAAGGTATATTAATAAGGGTAAAGGGAGAGTAATAAGGGTTAAGGAGATAAAGGGTTGAAGGAGATTTATAAGTGGTATAAGGATGTATAAGGGTTAGGTGATGTAAGGGTGGAACGAATTTGACTCACTGTACTTCACACTCAGTGTTTCTTGGTGAGGGAGATGAAGAACAGGAGATGGAGGCACTCAAAGACTTCAGGAGGAGGAGGAGATAGAGGAGGAGAAGGAGATGGAGGAGCAGAAGATGGAGGAACAGAAGATGGAGGAGATGGAGGAGCAGAAGGATGGAGGACAGAAGAATGGAGGAGCAGAGGAGATGGAGGAGCAGAAGATGGAGGAGCAGAAGGAGATGGAGGAACAGGAGGAGATGGAGGAGCATAAGATGGAGGAGATGGAGGAGCAGAGGAGATGGAGGAGCAGAAGATGGAGGAGATGGAGGAGCAGAAGGAGATGGAGGAGCAGAAGATGGAGGAGATGGAGGAGCAGAAGGAGATGGAGGAGCAGAAGATGGAGGAGCAGAAGGAGATGGAGGAGCAGGAGGAGATGGAGGAGCAGAAGATGGAGGAGCAGAAGGAGATGGAGGAACAGGAGGAGATGGAGGAGCAGAAGATGGAGGAGATGGAGGAGCAGAAGGAGATGGAGGAGCAGAAGATGGAGGAGCAGAAGGAGATGGAGGAGCAGGAGAGATGGAGGAGCAGGAGGAGATGGAGGAGCAGGAGGAGATGGAGGAGCAGGAGGAGATGGAGGAGCAGGAGGAATACTACATTATCTCTCTCTCCAAATGTTTTATTTCTTAATATTCTCCTTTTGTATATTATTATTATTATTATTATTAATGTCAGGAGTAGGGCCAAACCCTCAGGGGCTACACAGCACTCGAGGAGTGCCTGAGGATCAGCTTTGATGCGAGGAAGGGGAGGGGTAGCTTAGGTTCCATGGATCAAGAACACTGGCCACAAGTAATCAAGTCTAGGGTGAGATATTCACTGTTTTCCCAGACCGTACTCAGTCTGCTTGTACTCAGTCTGCTTGTACTCAGTCTGCTTGTACTCAGTCTGCTTGTACTCAGTCTGCTTGTACTCAGTCTGCTTGTACTCAGTCTGCTTGTACTCAGTTGTACTCAGTTCCTGGTGCCGCCTCTTCAGTTTAATATTATTCACTAGATTAAAAAATCCCCCCCCCCCCAAGAAAAAAATTCTGACGGCTGTGTGTCTAAGATTCCCTGTTAAAAATGTGATAAAGTTTACTAGGGTCAAACTGGTAAAAGTCTTGAACTAAGATTACAACAAAATAAATATAGTTTTAGAACTGGACAAGATTCTAATGCTCTTGTTTATTCACGTGAGAGATTTTATCTACACCTGGAGTATACCTGGAGGTATACTCCAGGATACCTCCAGGATATCTGGAGTATACCTCCAGGTATGGTTAAAGCTTGGGTAGCATATAACCTATGTCTGACAGGTCCTTGACCACCTCACCCGCATCATCATAAAAAGTTCAGGTGTTGTATGTTGACCGTGAAGTGTAATCTTGCCCTTAAATGTATATATATATGTGTATAGTATATATATATATATATATATATATATATATATATATATATATATATATATATACTATATATATATATATATATATATATATATATATATATATATGTCGTGCCGATTAGGTAAAACTGGTCAATTAGCAAGAACTCATTTAAAATTAAGTCCTTTCTAAATTTTTCTTTTATACGTTTAAATATATATTTTTTTTCATTTATGTTAATGTAAAAATTTATAATTTTGTACCAAGAGAAACTTTGAAAACCTACCTAACCTTATTACAACAAGCGCAATTTAATTTAGCCTAACCCAACTAAATATATTTTAGATACGTTAACGTTAATTTAATAATAAACAAACACAATGAAATATATTTTTTTCGTTAGGTTCAGAATGATTTTTGCGAAATTATTGCATACACAAAATTTCGCTTGTCTTATATGGCAAGAAGAGCGTTGTTATTTAAGCCAAAATAGCAAGTTTTACCTAATCGGCACGACTATATATATATATATATATTATGTATATATTATGTATATATTGGGCCAACAGGCATACTGCAGTGTTCCTCCTTTCTTATGTTCTTATATATGTGTGTGTGTGTGTGTTTCTGGCAAGCCATAAATAAGCATTCGTCACACCAGATAACATTTACGCATAGAGAGAGAGAAGAAAAGAGAAGAAAAGAGAGAGAGAGAGAGAGAGAGAGAGAGAGAGCAGATGAGAGGGTCAGTGGCCAGCACTAAGGCGGCCCCACTGCCTCTCTTACTTAATATGCGCAAAAAAAAGTCCTGGTCCTCAAAGGAGTCTTATAACTGCTAGACCATAAACAAACTTAAGAGTGAGTCAATTGGTTATGTTCAGAGTCATTTAGAAAGTTAGGATTAAAGCTATGTAAATAAGTAACAGTAGCTATGTTCTAGCTTCCTACGCTACCAGCCACATACACAGATATGTTAGTTTTCTAGAGTGATCTAAGTAAAGACAGTCATTCTAGTATATCTCCTTTTTTCATAATTGATTTTCACACAGCTGAGTTACTTAGCTGTTTTAACTTTTTAGGTTTAAATAATAAGATATTACAAGGACCACAATGGAAATAAGTCACTTTGTCTGATTTTTCTGGGTTATTTTGGGTAATTTACACATGTTTATATATGTAAGACAACCACTGGGAAAACAGTGAACTTCCAAGCGCATTTGTGATTTTTCACAGTGGTTATTTTGCATATTGTGATACCACCAGAGAACACAAAGGCACAATACCCAGACTGGTACCACTTGTCACACTACTTATGACAATTTGTGTAAGTGTATTTGTGTGTACCTGTACCTAAATAAATACACTGTGTACACACAAATACACTGTGTAAGTGTATTTGTGTGTACCTGTACCTAAATAAACTTACTTATCAGGGTTCCACCCTTGGTTTATTAGGTTTAAAGACGTCGAATTACGAAATACCTTTTTATGAACTTTTGAAGTTCAGCAGCAGAGGCTTTTGGAAGTTATCGTAGCCTTCCCAGGAATCTTAGAATGAGTTTTACAACTTCAGTCATTGGGCACCAGCACTTGTCAGTTGCTTCAAGAACCTTGCCCTAGACAGGCACCTAAAGCCAGTACCTGACCAGCCGGGCTGTGGTTCATACGTGTGTTTATCAGGCCCTGATCCACCGTGAGGACTGGTCACAGACCGGGCCGCGGGGGCGTTGACCCTCGAAACCCTCTCCAGGTAGTTACCGTACATTAACACTGAAATTTTGAAGCTGATGACACGCTATGAACGAAATTACAACGTAAAATTAACCTAAGAAGAATACTAAACGAGCACTTAAATATCCCCTCTTTCCCTTCGTGGATACCTAATTAACAGTGTTGTAGAGTCCTAGTTTAACACAGTTACCCATGATGTTACTGATTTAAAGTGATAGAAATAAGCACGCTTGTGAAGGCACTCTCACTCAGGCAGACTTGAAACTTATAGCTGACGTTCCTTAGCAATGAGATCAATTTGGGTCTTTTTCTTCTGCTACTGCTACTACTGCTACCACTACCTCTTGGTCTTATTATTATTATTATTATTATTAAGTAAAAACTGCAGGGCATCGCCATAGAATTTGTAGACTAGTTTAAATCCCAGGTAAACAGCCTTGAACAAATGGTTAACCTCAATGAGTGACAGTTATAATACACCCTGACAACACTTGGAGTTCCACAAGGTTGTATCTTGGATCCCTTGAGTTTCTTCTGTGTAAACGACGTAGCTATTAGTTCTTTTGTAGATTCGCCGGTATAATCGCCCGGCCGGGGCCTTTTCCAAGAGGTGGCACGGCCTTGGTTCCCTGTCGTGGGAGTGTCTCAGACCAATGTCTGCCATGGGAGGAGGTGCAAGTACCTCCTCATCTTCTGGGACTAGCTGTCCCCAGGCCTAGCCCCATTTCCCGCTCCCACAGGGCTCGGAGGGAAAAGCTAGGCACCTTGGGCTGCCACAAACCCACCCACACTGGGCTCGAAGGATGTGGCAGCTACATAGCATCCAACAATGTCAGGAGGTGCAAAGGCAGCAAGCACTATGGGATCCTTTTGGAGCCACACCCCAGCTTTGGGCCGAGGCCCGAGTGCTGGGGAAGCTCAAGAATGCCTCTTGTGTGTGTTGCTGCTGCTACTACTTCACTTGTCCGTTGCACTCTCTCTTGTTCCAGCTATTAGTGAAATGTCTGGTTAATAGGATTTCGGAGAGTATATATAAGGAGTATATATGGAGTATCATGGAATATTAAGAATATATTAAGTATTCGTAGAATATCATGGAGTATACATGGAGTGTGTTGTAATATCCGTGAAGTATATATATATGAAGATCTTACTCTATCATAAAAATAATCCTGGGGAGACTCTAAACCCGTAAGAGTCATATAAAACATGTAGACTGAGAGGGGTGATGACCACCCCGTTCCAGCACCGCAGATATAACCTACATATATCAACATGTCTGACCTAGCAGGTATTAAAAGTCGTTTGTCGTATTATAATTGCCTCAATCCTTGCCCAGCCCGGGATTCAACCCTGCTCTTGCGGTTGCGTAGCGACGACGCTACCAGTGAGTTGCGGGGGTAAACTGAATTAAATATTTCTTTCAGAGAAAACGGGCGACTGTGATGTGTTCCAGCGGTAACTAAACTATATTTTCCACTAGTTTACCATCTAGTTAAGAAGATTTAATTTTGATTTCATGAGATAAAGGTTGTGTTTTATTAACGGTCTTGAGGGCACACAGGTGTTATAGGCACACAGGTATTATGGGCACACAGGTATTATGGGCACACAGGTGTTACAAACACAAGTGTTATGAGCACACAGGTGTTATGGACACAGGTGTTATGGACTTCCACCATCAATAAGACAAAGGTATAATACCGTGACTGGAACAATGCACAAATAACCCACACATACAAGAAAGGAGCTTACGACGACGTCAGTGTGGCTTTGTAAATGGTTCAAGTCGGACCGAAACGTCGTGGTAAGATGCCCTCTCCTATGTGTGGGTTATTTGTGTATTCCACCATCAATATTTCCTCACTCACTCCACCAAACTCTACCCACCCCACCCACTCCAACTCCACAAACCCCACCAACTCAAACTCCACCCACCCCGTTAACCCCTGCAGCAACTGCTGACGTTATTAAAGCTAATTACACAGTGAAGGGGTGACACTTTTGTCACTCTATATACGTGGTTGCCACGACCCACGTGGTTGCCAATGACTTACGTGGTTGCCCATGACTTTCGTGGTTGCCCATGACTTACGTGGTTGCCCACGACCCACGTGATTGCCCTCGACCCACGTGATTGCCCACGACCCACGTGGTTGCCCTCGACTCACGTGGTTGCCCATGACTTACGTGGTTGCCCACGACCCACGTGGTTGCCCTCGACCCACGTGATTGCCCACGACCCACGTGGTTGCCCACGACCCACGTGGTTCCCCTCGACCCATGTGGTTGGAGGTTGTGTTGAAGAGTACTCACCTAATTGTGGTTGCAGGGGTCGATTCATAGCTCCTGGCCCCAGTCGAGATTAGACCACCTGTCTAATCTCGACTGGGGTAATCTAGCTAACGATTACGATGGGATCTGCGTTTATGATTTTTTTTCTTAATAATGTACAACGTGCACAGAGTATATTTATTCCCCAGAGAGAATTTAGGTCAAATAATAACGATCCCAAATGGATTAACAGGAGGCTAAAACATCTATTAGGGGAGAAAAGAGGAATTTATAGGCGCATCAAAAGAGGAGATGTTAACCTTATTGACCAATATGTTCAGTTGAAAAGAGAAGTAAAAAAAGGGATTAGAAAGGCTAAACGTGACTATGAGATTAAGGTTGCTAATGAATCAAAGACTAATCCAAAAGGGTTCTTTCAAGTGTATAGGACGAAGGTGAGGGAAAAGGTAGGACCTCTGAAAATTGGGAATGGACAGCTGACGGATAACGAACTGGAAATGTGTTCTCTATTTAATGACTATTTTTTGTCAGTCTTTACACAAGAAGACGTAAATGAGATTCCCGAAATTAACAATTATTCAGTTCCTGAAGAATTCAAGTTAACTAATATTACTGTCACGAGGGACATGGTTATCAAACAGATAGATAAACTGAAGCAAAATAAGTCCCCGGGACCCGACGAGTTGTTTTCCAGGGTACTTAAAGAATGCAAGATGGAACTTAGTCAGCCATTAACAAATGTGTTTAATACGTCCATCCTAACTGGTATTGTGCCAGAGATGTGGAAGATAGCTAATATAGTTCCTATATTCAAATCAGAGGGATAAGTCAATTCCATCAAATTACCGTCCAATAAGCCTCACATCTATAGTAGGCAAATTATTAGAATCAATTATAGCTGATATTATTAGAAGTCACCTTGAAGAACATAATTTGATTAATGAATCTCAGCATGGGTTCACGAGAGGTCGTTCCTGCCTAACAAATTTACTGACGTTTTCAATAAAACATTTGAGGCAGTAGACAGTGATAAAGAATATGATATAGTTTACTTGGATTTCAGTAAGGCCTTCGATAGAGTACCTCACAAGAGACTCTTAAGAAAGGTGGCAGCTCATGGTATAGGAGGTAAAGTTCTAGCATGGATAGAGGCATGGCTTACCAATAGAAAGCAGATAGTTTCCATTAATGGGGTCAAATCTGAATGGGGATTAGTCACTAGTGGCGTTCCACAAGGATCAGTTTTAGGCCCATTGTTGTTCATAATTTACATAAATGACCTTGATGAAGGAATTGCAAGTGACATGAGTAAATTTGCTGATGATACAAAAATAGGCTGTATGATTCATTCTGAGGAGGATACCAGTGAACTCCAGAAGGATTTGGACAAATTAATGTCTTGGTCTCAAAAGTGGCAGATGAAGTTCAATGTGGACAAGTGTAAGGTGCTAGTCCTTGGTAATGAAAATATCCCTCGAATTTATAAACTAGGTGAAGTAGAACTTGATCATACAGAATGTGAGAAAGACTTGGGAGTCATGGTAAGCAGAAATCTAAAGCCAAGACAACAGTGCCTAAGTGTGCGCAATAAGGCTAACAGATTACTAGGATTTATTTCAAGAAGTATAAGCAACAGAAGTCCAAAAGTTATTTTACAGCTCTATACATCACTAGTGAGACCTCATTTGGATTATGCAGCTCAGTTTTGGTCTCCTTACTACAGGATGGATATAGATTCATTGGAGAACATACAAAGAAGAATGACTAAAATGATTTACAGTATAAGAAATCTCCGTATGAAGATAGACTTAGAGCGTTGAATCTCCACTCTCTGGAGAGACGTAGAATGAGGGAGATATCATCGAGGTGTACAAGTGGATGATGGGCATAAACAAAGGAGATATTAATAAAATACTGAGGATATCGAACCAAGTAAGAACCAGAAATAACGGATTTAAATTGGATAAATTTAGATTTAGAAAGGACATAGGCAAGTACTGGTTTTCGAACAGAGTTGTAGATGCGTGGAACAATCTTCCGAGTACTGTGATAGAGGCTAGGACCTTGGGTGGCTTTAAAAAGAGATTGGACAAATATATGAGTGGGAGGGGCTGGGTTTGATTTGTGTCGTGAGTACGGGAATAAATTCTTAGGTAGTGGTGGTTTTGATAAGGACCTGCCTTGTATGGGCCAGTAGGCCTTCTGCAGTGTTCCTCCATTCTTATGTTCTTATGTTCTTATGCCTCTTCACTGGTTGCTACTAGGTCCTCTCTCTCCATGCTCCATGAGCTTTTATCATACCTCTTCTTAAAACTATGTATGGATCCTACCTCCACTACGACACTCTCATAAGAACATAAGAATGGAGGAACACTGCAGAAGGCCTACTGGCCCATACAAGGCAGATCCTTATCAAAACCACCACTACCTAAGAATTTACTCCCGTACTCACGACACCAATCAAATGCAGCCCCTCCCACTCATATATTTGTCCAATCTATTTTTAAAGCCACCCAAGGTCCTAGCCTCTATCACCCTACCCGGAAGATTGTTCCACGCATCTACAACTCTGTTCGAAAACCAGTACAACCAGGGGTTGGATTTGAGTGGGACTCGCGCATGAGTGGGCAACCCCGTAAGTCGTGGGCAACCACGAAAGTTATGGGCAACCACGTAAGTCATTGGCAACCACGTGGGTCGTGGCAACCACGTATGGGAGCAATCCTATTATCTGTCTAAGTGCTGGAGGCAACGATGTTGGCAGACGTAGGAGTGAGGACCTGACTAGCAGATTTAGGTCAGCAATAGACATAATTAGGAAGAAGGGTGGGAACCCTGTCATATGTGGTATTTTGCCAAGGAGAGGAGTTGGAAATGAATGGCTGTCCAGGGCAATTGGTGTCAATTGCTGGCTGGACAAATACTGTAAGGAAAATTCAGTAACATTCATTGACAACTGGGACCTCTTCTATGGCAGAAATGACATGTATGCCAGGGATGGGGTTCACTTATCCAGGTCTGGGGTGGGGGCACTGGCAACTGCAGTGGAGGGAGCTGTTAGGGCTTTAAACTAGAAATAGTTAGTGGTATGGGTTTTGGGGGAAAACAGAGAGTCCCAGTGTAGTAATATTATAAGTTGTAGGAGAACTAGTAATAGGCAGAATAAGGTGGATAGTGGAAAGCTAGTGACACTAGATGACAAGGACAGTAATAGGTATAGTGGAAAAACAGAGATGAGCAGGAAGGGTAAAGAGAAAGGAGGGTCTCTAAATATATATTACACCAATAGTCGTAGTGCTAGGAATAAGATGGACGAGTTGAGATTAGTTGCAAGTACGGGTAATATTGATGTTTTTGCAATAACTGAGACATGGTTTAATATGAAAAATCGGGACTTGCCTGCCGAATGTCACATTCAGGGTTTTAAATTGTTCCAAGTAGACAGAAGTATCGGGAAAGGGGGTGGGGTGGCACTCTATGTCCGTGATCATTTAAATTGTTGTTAAATTAGACACATATGCAACACTTGGGTATCTTTATTGAGGAAACGTTTCGCCACACAGTGGCTTCATCAGTCCAATACAAAGAAGAAAGTAGTAATAAAAGGAGGAGTTTGAGGTAATCAGTCCCTCGGCCTGGAGTCGATGTGTTCAGTCCATCAATCTTGAAGAAAATACAACATAAGGCAAATAGAAGTTGCTTATATACTGTAGACAGGTGAGATGAAGCAGGAGGAGGCAGGTCATAGTGGTATCATCCACTAGTCGAAGTAAGTCCTTGTCCAAGGTTTGGACAAATGTTGAAGAATCCCTTTGTATCAAGATCCCAAAAAGTTGCTGTGTCAGACAGGATGTAGATGAATGGTTCAGAGAACCGACAAGTTGTTAAATTAGACACATATGCAACACTTGGGTATCTTTATTGAGAAACGTTTCGCCACACAGTGGCTTCATCAGTCAATACAAAGAAGAAAGTAGTAATAAAAGGAGGAGTTTGAGGTAATCAGTCCCTCGGCCTGGAGTCGATGTGTTCAGTCCATCAATCTTCAAGATTGATGGACTGAACACATCGACTCAGCCGAGACTGATTACCTCAAACTCCTCCTTTTATTACTACTTTCTTCTTGTATTGGACGATAAGCCACTGTGTGGCAAACGTTTCCTCATAAAGATACCCAAGTGTGTATGTCTAATTTAAAACTTGTCGGTTCTCTGAACCATTCCTCTACATCCTGTCTGACACAGCAACTTTTTGGGATCTTGATACAAAGGGATTCTTCAACATTTGTCCAAACCGTCTAATTTAACAACTTGTCGGTTCTCTGAACCATTCATCTACATTTAAATTGTTGCATAAAAACGGGTATAAAGTCTGAATTAACACATACAGAGTCTGTCTGGATAGAATTTTCAGAGGGGTGTGAAAAATTGATTTTAGGCGTGATTTACCGTCCTCCAAACTTAGATAGGGAACAAGGGAGACTACTTTGGGAGGAAATTGTTAAGGCCACAAGACACGATAACGTAGTAATTCTAGGGGACTTTAACTTTAGTCAGATTGATTGGAATTTCATGACAGGGAATTTAGAATCTAACGACTTTTAGAAGTAGTTCAGGATTGCTTTTGAAGCAGTTTGTAACAGAACCTACAAGGGAAATAACCTACTGACTTGGTTCTGGCAAGCAAGAAACCCTTGTTAATAATTTAGAAATTACAGAGGAACTCGGCTCAAGCGACCACAAGTCAATTACCTTTAGCATTGAATGGATGTATGATAGTAGGGATAATTCAGTAATGGTCCCAGATTTTCGCTTAGCAGATTATAATGGACTTAGAGAACACTTATCAACTGTGGACTGGGGTGAAGAAGAGAGGTATCAATATGACAGTTTTCTTAACACTATACAGGCTGCCCAAAGAACATTTATCCCGTATAAAGAAATTAGATCAAGTAGAAATGACCCAAAATGGATGAATAATAGGCTCAAATATCTTTTAGGGCAGAAGAAAGGAATTTATAGGCGCATAAAAGAGGTGAGGGTCATCTTATAAATCAGTATACTGACATTAAGAGGGACGTTAAAAGGGAATAAGAAAAGCTAAACGGGACTATGAAATTAAAGTTGCTAGGGATTCAAAAA